>KN497135.1:0-11321 GCA_000787155.1 Scartelaos histophorus | reverse complement strand
AGAGAGAGATACTGCCCCTTAAGAGGATCTACGTATTAAGTTCTAAATCTGTGCACAGCTAATTGGGCATGACAAACTTTATTGATAATTTCAAATATTTATACACCCCTGAGTACCACAAGAAGAGTCGTATATGTCATAAAACCAGCGAGACTTTCATCACAGTTTATGATTATGAACTTCTGCTCTGTTATAAGGTGTGACGACTGTTCCAAGAATATGGCTTGTGAAGTGGTCCTGCTTTACATTAAAGTCCCATATATTAAATTTGACATGCATAACCCAGCCATTTCCAACTGAAATAACACAATTATTTTGGATTTCAAGTGTCCTTTCTTATTAGTTCTGCTCTGTACCATCTTGTAAAGGTGGTACAATATAAATGAATATGTGCATGTGTGTTTCAGAAGAGCCAGAGGGACTTTACCTTTGATTCCTCACAGTAATGGATTCAGGATATTAGGCCCTGCTCAAAAGGAGAAACTTCTTCATCCACTTCATTATAGCCGCAGCCACTGGCACTTTCAAGTTCCAAAACGAAATCTCATTTTCTACAGTTTTCTGTGGATATTCTGTATTATTCAGTACAAGCGGACCAATGAGTGACCCAAATCAAAGGTCTGTATCCTTTTATGTGACTGAAAGACAGTGGGGTCTACTAAAGTGAAAGCAATGTGCAGTATTTTAACTTTAGATGTAAACGAAGTAGAATATTGCCGTACTGTATAGACATATGCCAGAATACATTAATAAATTATCACAAACTGAACATTGCTTAACAAGCAGAAAAAAGTAACAACTCAAGCAAGTTTTATATTTAGTTAATCACATAGATGCAAAATAAAGTAACAGTCACCAAAAATATACTGGCTGTTATACTGCAACTGGTGAAGATGTGCTAAAAATAAATTAAATGAAACAATAAACTATAAGACTTGAACCTAAGGCACAGACTATGCAAGGCACTTTTTTGCAGTAGTAAAGATAATGCCCTAAGCCTGCACTTAGTTCTATTTATGTATTTAATAGAGACTGAGGGCAGCTAAACTAAATGGCCAGAATGCATATTTATTAAAATAGCAAATTCTAAAGTCCAGTCATTAATAGAAAAGATCAGGTTGGTCAAGATTTGTTTTGTGAATTTACCTTTTAGATATTTCTTATGAAAAATAATAATAATATGGCTCTTGCCCCCATCTCATGTTATAACATCATCACTTTCTCCAATCTGAAAATCACCACTGTTCACTGTTTAGTGGTTTAACTGTAAATGGTCATAAAAAATACAACTTTATTTAAATAATTGCTCACATGTTTGGAAAGCACTCACTCCCCCATGCTTCTGCAAATAGTTGTGGCCTGACTTTATGACATGGACTGGTGAAAACAGAACAATTATCTTTAATAAGACATTCTGAAGGTTTTCTGCTAAAGTGGCTCTTCAGAACAGAAGACCTCGTGGCTGTGGCATGGACCGTGCACCAAACCACTGCACTATTTTTAATTGGGCATAATTACATGAGGTCGGAAAGGAGCCATAAAGAATGGTGTGTTTTATCTTATTTTCTTGATGTTATTCAACTTCCTTTTGCGTACAGTGTTTCGTACAGACCTCTTTAGCGCTGTGGTTCACGCCGTGTATTGTGGAAGTCTAGATTCTTGTCTGTCACGTTTGGTTGTTGTGGAAATGTAAATGTCAAATTAGCATTTATTTTTGCTATAGCATTAGGAACAATGTGAATGCCAGTCTCACACATGTAGGCAGCTAGAAGATAATTGTGTGTGTCCGGAAAAGGAGCTACAGTGTAAAACCAGCAACACAAAGTCAATTCAAGAATTAATTTCATTTGGGAAAATCACTTTTAATCATTTACTAACCTTTTATTTACGATTCCTATTCATTTTTTTATTTTCTACCAATAAAATTCACTCAAAATTTGGGACCATTAACAATTTGTACTTCTTTACTTTTTATTTTTGAGTTACTATTACACCATGTAATAAACTATTCAGCAGAACATAAGCTCTACTATTAGTTTTTGTTGTATTCTATTTTTTTTTTTTTTTTTTTTAGAAGGATGCACAGATGTTTACAAGTCTTTAATACTTTAGGAAACATGAAACAAACTGCTACTTAGTGAGTGTCCTCTGTGTTTTTTTTCTCACTGTCTCCTTCTTGTGCTGTCATTTTGTGCTAATGTAAAACTCCCATATCTGCAATTACACTTCACTAAATGTCCCTGTGTCTAGTGGACTTTATTTACAGTCCAGTGCACAGCCGAGCTCCTGCCCCACAGCACTGAGCAGAGAGACGGAGGAAGCCGGGGATAAGGAGGGGTAATTTAAATAGTTAAGTAAGTCACTGTGTTCTTGAGCAAATCACCCATTCAAGTCGTTTTTAAAATAGAAAGTCTGGCCTCCCTGGTACAATCCAACAAATGAGATACTCCGGCTTAAACAACACGCTAAAACAGCATATAATTATATAATGATTGGGGGAAAAAATCAGTATGACATAATTAAAAAGCCATTAGAAATCTGAAGAATGAATCTGTGACATCTATAATCACAGTTCATCTTGGCATTACTCACTCATTTTTGTACCAACAATTGGAAGCAAATATACTGTGTTGCCCGATAGGATCTGAGTTTTAACAATCTAGTTTAAGTAAGTCTTATAATATGTTAGACAATGGAAAATAATTGTCACTTAACACAATTTGATGTTGAGTGTTTAGGCTAAATTAGCTACAATTTCAAGATATATTCAGTATTAGTCGCAAATTCCTTGTTTTTCCAACTTGATCGTCACATTTTACATTAAATTACATTACAATTGAAACTATTACATGATTATTGGCTTGTATTTTTCTCCTTCAAACCAACAGAACCGAAAGAATACAAAGTGACGAATGACAGAGTGGAAGGGCAGTGGATGCAGGAGAGATGTGACAGGAGCGGACAGGAGCAGACAGGTGAAGACGCCTGTTATTAAGATGCATTCAGACAGCTCAGATCAATGTCCCCGTCTCCTCCTGCAGGTGATTGGTCCGGCTAAGCAGCTTACCACAAAGTGTTTATTGTGTGTGTAACACTGTCTATTCCTGATAGATTTATTATATAAAGGTGTGACTCATGCAGAAATATTGATTTTGTTTTTTTTCAGTCTCGGTATGGTTAGGATTCTAGTCCACACTGTCAATTTGCAGGGCGCCAAGTGTCCTGCTTAATCTCTCATACAAACAAAACGCATGTGATGGGCTTATGACAGTGGAAATGTATAGAAAAAGTGCAGGTTATCTCTTTTTTATGGGCAGTTTGTTGAAATGATCTTGTTCATATAAATATATAGAGTAAATACATATGTAAAGTGTTAATAATCCATTTAATTCGTCTATTCAATAATCCAGCAATGCACTTACAATTGTGAAGTCCTTTGTCTGTATTGAAATATTGTTTTGATTTTGATTTCCAGCTGAATAATACATATTAGTGGATGCCTGTTGACCGTGTGAATGGCAGCTCCCTTTGCTGCTGTTAAATCATATATAAACACCAAGTACAAGTGGCCTGTTTTAAAATAAGATGTAGAGAACCTAATGAAAGCATAATTATATATGGTAAATTCAATAATAGCTGGTTATTTTCTACACTTAAGTTCTTGAATAATACAGGCTATTTCTTTTGTTTGTAAAACCTTGCTCTGGTAGTACCATTTTGGAATACAGATTTTGTTTTGGCCACCTTCTTTTCTCTGTGGAGATGTTAATGTTTTGGAATATTCCACACTACGGCGCTAAATTGACCAGTGTCGCATTTATTTTATGATGTTGTTGCTAAAAAAATATATTGGGGAAAAACATGGATTCTCTCTCTTAAAATCTGACCTTCAATGTGACGTCGATGTGTTATTTTATTATAAGTTAAATGCCCTATTTTATAACATACCAGGCTAAGCAGTAACATTTCCACAAGCAGAAGGTGGCAAGTCCTCCACAACAGAAAAGTTACATCGTGCACTTATATAGCTGCCTCAGTGATGTGTGAAAATGAAATCATAAACTCAGTCCAGCTGGGTTCACGTTTTTATGAGGAGTGTATTGACCCGCGATTTTCTACCATCTAACTCCCATATAAGAGCAAAGCTAACAGGCAAAATAAGCATCTCTCTCCATCATACCCAAAGTATCCTTTTTTGTGTTGCTATAGTTTTATTATATCTATAAATTCAGCTCTCGTCTGACTTCATGTTTGAGGAATCTTCTTTTCAACACATCTTGAGCGGAGAGCCTGAGGGAGTGACACCGTTTATATTAGACATGACTGGAGTGCCTGTGTGTGCATGCTTTGAATAGATTATATTGAATATACAGTTCATATAGTGTGTGAGGGGAGGGGACACAAGTTGTGCTACTCTTAGGACTCTTATTAAGCTATTTTCTGATATATGTTGCTGTTAAAATGACCACTGCATGACATCACACATCACATTTTGAGTTTTGGAGATGCAGACGGACTAATAATGCAGGGTTATGCTGCTCAAACATGCAAATAAAGCAAAACGCAAGAGTCAGTTTGGTGAATATCGGACCTCTAATAGTTTCAGTGCAGTTACAGTGTCATTATTCTCTCTTATTTTGATTTGTTGCACATGTCAATGACTAATGGGAAGGTTGTGGGTTGGATTACCACTTCCCGCTGTGTCTTTTTCCACGTTGCCAGATTTATTGACAGTAAAAATTAAATAGCTATTTGCACCAGCAGTCCGTTGTTTTATGTGGCACCATATTGGCAAAGCAAATTCCTAGTTTCGCTTACTGACAGAGGCATTTGTGATTCAGAAAAATGACAGAAAACATAAAAAGGACAGTCGTTTTTTGTTGATTAATGAGTGAAAAATATCAGATTTATGTGGTTTGGGTGATTGTTCATTGAGCTCATTTCTAACTATAACTAATATTTTAAAAAAAAACAACCTAATATGGTGATTTGCAGCACTTTCTGTAATCTCGGTTGGTTCTGCAGAAAAAGTCGAGCATCTCCACACAATCTGAAATGTAATACTTGCTGAAGTTGGAGTCGTATCATGTTATTTGGGCCTCCATTTCCTCCTCTGATTCTCATGACCCCCGCTCTATCCTTTAAGCTCTTTATATCCGTATGTGTGATTGACACATTTAGCGCTGCCGACCGGCGACGCGCCTCAGCACCATCTGTCACTCACACCCCGTCGCCATAGTAACGGGGAGGGACGAAACGGCGAAGAACTTGTCACCCCTGGCAACCTCACCTGGCCCCGTCTGTCTGGTTTGTCCGTCTGCAGGAAGTGGAAAGAGTCGCCGCGTTTGCATGAGACATTTGACACCAATTTAAACCATTTTATCACGGAATAAAAATGGATTCCGCTTTAAACACTTAATTCCAAAAAAAGTAGGTGGTTTATTCCAATTTTAAGGATTGCGCGGCCAAAAAAAGTCACCACCGAAGTGTTCTGATCCGGGTTTGCTGCAGTTGTTCAGGTGCAGGTTCAGCAACAGTTTGTGCTCAGCTGACGACCTGAATATACCGAATGACCAGGTTATTCCATCATTGGATTTTTGTCTTCCCTGATGGCACGAGCATATTACAAGATGACACTGCCAGGATTTATCTGGCTCAGATTGTGAAAGAGTGGTTCAGGGAGCATGAGACTTCATTTTCACACATGGATTGGCCACCACAGAGTCCAGACCTTAACCCCTTTGAGAATCTTTGGAGAAGCTTTGTGCAGCTTGGGGAAAAATGAAGGCAACAATGGATGGAAATAAATCTTGTGACATTGTAGGAGCTTATCAAAACATAGCCAACAAAGCCAACGAAATATTAGAGTGTGAGATCTTTTTTTTTTTTTGGTCAGGCAGTATAATTTATTCTTCGATCATGTAAATATTTATTCCTCTTCAAAATAATTCAGGTTATTCTGCACATGCTGGTTAGGTTCCCCTTCTGACGCGATGACCCACTGCAAGATGACGGTTCGGTGCAAACTCCTCAGCTGACATCCGTAAAGCACAATGGTATAATTCTCAAGCTGCTTCTTCATTATCATTGGAACGACTGTTAACAAAGTTTGTATCATGTTTGTGCCCATGGGGGTATGGGACAAACTGAGATGACAGAAGAGCCGGTAGCAGGAGCTTTGTGTGTTACGTTAATGTCCCTGTCCAATCAGAACCCTTCCCGACCCCCAAACGAATTAAATAGAACCGATTTAATGTGTTTTCCACCTTAAACTTTAATTCAGAATGATTATTTCCATGCAAACTCAAAGTCTGAAGTATTTAATTCCGTATATTCCGTTTGGAATTAGAAAACATCATGTAAACGTGGCCATTGTCTTATGGGTGCACAATATATAACAATGGAAAAGAACCTGCAACCTGCAAATTGACATAACTATCAAATTACTAATGTTGCTTTTTTGCTTGAAAATCTCAGATCCAAAATTCCAATGTCTGATTGTCTTGTCTTAAAGAATTCCAAGTCATTTTTATTTTATTGGAAGAGGCAATCAGGAATAATATTTTAACCGCCTGTATTGTGGTTCACTGTTGCTATAATTTTGCACGTATAAAGTGTACAAATGTTGGACTCATTAAAAATTGCCCTTATTTTTGTCATTCATATCAACGTCCATGTAGGTGCAATCAAAAGTGTATTCTGACTTTTTAAGCAGCTGTCTAATTTAGTCATTTTGTGCTAAACACGTCCACAGTTTGAAGTGTGATTTATGTTGCATAATGTTTTGGCACTTTCTAAACTCACTCAGAGTTTCTGTTACATTTCTGTAGCTATGTTTGAGTTATTTTTACTTTAACACATTTGAAATAACAGTTCTAAATCACTAATTTCAAGTGCTGCCAGTAAGAGTGGTTGTAGATAACTGATTTGAATTGTAAATTTGAAAATGTGAAACAAATGCATGTAATTGTTATGCGCTGACAGGTTTTTCTGTCTGCAAAACTACAAAAATGTCTCAGTTGTCTTTATCGGCGTTACCAGCCATTTATTTAGCTCGGAATATGCAAAAACGGCAACACTTTGTTTTTGAGCCGAAAGCACAAATCATGTTTCAACATTAATAAGAAGTTAGTTGAGTTGTATGCCCCAGTTGATTCCCTTTTGTAGCCCTAAAATATAGGTCATCTCATCTATATGTGGGATACACATGATGTAACAAGTGCTTATCTGGGTGTAAATGCACGATTTGGGAATTGAACGGGAAATGTCTTGGAGATATGATTGTAAATAACTGGTGATTTCAGATGGTTTGTGAGTGCAGAGCCTTAATTAAATCAGGAAAGCGCCACCTCTGTTTTAAATGATTGGATGTAATACGCAGATGCTTGAGGAATAGAGAGTTTTTGTGTTAACTGGTATAAAAGAAACCACAGACACATATTAACTTCCAGTGGTTTTGTTTTGTGCTTTTCCTTAGATATCCCACTGTGTGTCATCTTCTCAAAATTTGCCTTCGCTGTTTCGGGAATGGCACTTCATTAGCGCTCGTATAGCAACTGGAGCACAATCTAGTGACTCTTGAGAAAAATGGCTCCAAGATAAATATTGGAAGGACTTCTGACATAAACTTGAAAAGGCGAGGATCGGTAAAGTGCTTTGGGAATTAGGTGAAGATGGCCATCAATCTCATCACGCGCTATAAAAGAGCACGTTCAGAGTATTTGCACGACATTGTAGTTGTTTAAAATGTATTAATGTGTATCACTGGGTTGGTTTTATAATCGTATGAATATGGATTGACATTGTGAGCATCTCAGTGACTACATATAAACACAAGTAAAACATTTTTTAACAAAATTCTGCATTTTTATAGACATATTTGTACAGCAAAGGTGCGTAGAATCCCTAGAAATAGTTCTATTATAGTAATAGTGTTAATTTAACTGTACTGTAACTGTAGCGTTTATATGCAGGAACGCCAATATTGGAAATGTACTGCAGAGAGATAAATAGTGGAGATTTATGAGTTAAAAAAGGATTCTGGGATCTGCTTGAGTTTTACTTTAATATTGTTTATGCTTTACATGTTTTATTATTACATCTGCCTATATACTAAAATGAAAAATGAAGGTTATTTAAGACCAGTGGTGGAGAAGTGCTCGATTTTAGTACAAATCCGCTAACATCACAATTCTGAAATGTTTTTACTTGAATCTTCCATCACATTTTTGTACCGTTTACTTGGATACAAAGTAGTGGTCCAAGAAATGACTAAATAAGAGCAAAAAAAGAATTAACAGGAAGCGTCTCAATGTGAAATCTCATTCATAATTTGAAGTTTAATACACAATACAAAACATTAAACAATATGAAAGAATGAGGAAAAGGGAAGTGATGTCTGAAGAAGCAGTGAAACAAACTGTGCAAATGATTTTCTATGGTCAGCAGTAACTTTTACTCAAGTACAATTACGCTGTGAAATCTAAGGGTGTTGGAGTAAAAGTACATTGGAAAACTTTATTATTAAAAGTAGATAAATTTGAATACTCACCTAGCAACTGGCTCTAATCTTTTGTTTTGTGCTGTTTAATCGATAATAACCAAACTGCAATTATTCTGTATCAATCTTTATGTTAATTCCACACTCTCTCTCCTCTTTTTTTGTCTCCGCATGTGCTTCCCTTTCCTCTCTCTCATCCATCGGAATCCTCAATCAGGTAAGACGTTTTTGATTTCTCCTCCAGCACTGTACAGGCGGCTGCATATATAACCAGTGTTAGTATGTGTGTCCTCCACTCACAGCTCAGAATTGCTCTTATGAATATGCATGATCCCGGCGCAGTGTGTTAAAGCTGTCGCAACAGTTCTCCAGTCTTATTCTGTTATTGGATTTGCCTGCGCCTTGAAGTGCGAGCCGAGTGTATCCATCGTAGCATGAAAAGTCGACCGTAGAGGATATTTACAAAGGCTGCAGAGTGGGAGAGGGAAAGTTTATTTGACATTGTGCAAAAGTGAAAGGACAGATTGGAGATAACAGGAGTTTTTTGGTTTCGTGACGAGTTCTGATTCACTATGACAGGCTGCTACTGCCGGAGAACACACTTACTGTTTGGTAGTTCTGCATACAGAGACTTCTATGAATGACACCAAATGCTTTTATTTGTTACATCACATTTAACTAGAAGTAGATTTTGTAGATTTGTTCATTTTGATTTACAATACTAGTGTAATACTAGTACTAGTACTTAGTAGTAGTTGTGTCTTTGAGCCAGACATTTTACTAAATAGTCACATAATACTTTTGAAACAGATGTTAGCTTTACTTTTGACACAGTTACATATATAGTAGGAGTGTAGGAGTATCATTTTTGGTCCAGTTTGGGAAACCATTTGCTTGTTTTTTATTTGCGTGTTTATTAAACCAACAATTTGTTTTTACATTATACAAATGAGAAAATAAAATAAATGCAAACTGCTGCTTGGTAAAACTAACAAGTTAAATCAAATATTCTCAAATAAGCAATAAATGTATGAAATATTGTAAAGAATAAATTCTGTAAAAACAAAACTTTTCAAAAAGTAAAGCATTCCTTGTAAACAAAACTTTTCAAAAAGTAAAGCCAGCAAGGCCCATTCATACTTCATAAGAACATAAGAACTTTTTTTACATTGTAAAAACAAGTTTTACACTGCTCCAGATTATTAACTAAAATCTTCTGCATAAATAAACTCAACTTTATAACATATAACCCATAACCACTATAGAGCCACATCAGCCCGTTTGGGATTATAATGTGTTTAATGCAGCTTTGTGCACATTTGTCTACTTTTTACAGAAGCTAAACTGACTAATTTGCATAAACTATAAGCGCTAAAAAAAAAAAAAATCTTGCTCCTTCTGTGCTGATGGTGCTTCTGTGGAACTAAAGGACACTCAGACTCTGTGGATCATGTGTGTTGTTTCTGTGGCAGAGGGAGGTGTTCTCATGAGTCTGCTCTGTGTATACCGCGTTAGAGAAGTCGAGCCTCCGTGTAGCTGCACATGTTCTGGGGGAAGGTGAACACACAGAAATTGTATCAAACCAAACGTCCTGTACCGTACATGTACAGTTACACCTTTAATATATAGGATCCTTAATTGAAATAATTCATAATAAAAATCCATGAAGGTTTTGATCTGCTCTGGGCTTGAATCACAGATTGTTGGCAAAGACTGAATGACCAAAGATCTCTAATGGCTGGTGTTTCTTTCAAATGACTTTATTACATTAAATTCTTGTGGGCTTTAAACCACCTTAGAACGTTGTTACCTTCTCAGAAACATACTTGGACGTGTGTTTTGTTTCATTCACACATGTTTGAGCAATCCTTTATTAGTCTGTCTACATCTCCAAACCTCAAAATGCTCTGTCCCACCTTGTGATGTCATGAAGTAGTAGTTTTCAAGTTTAACTTCAAGTTCTAACTAGTTTTCAAGTTCTAACTTTAGTTCAGTAGGATGGAGCACTTCCTGTATTAAGGTGGAGTGTTTTCTGAGAGAAGAACTCAGTCTAAATATGGAGGATTTGTGTGTTGAACATGTGTGAATAAAGCAAAAAAAAAAAAAAAAAAAACTCCAGGTAACTGTGTGTAGTGTAATATGGACTCTTTAATTTAATTGTCAGTGTCAAAAAATACTCATTGCATAACCTGTTTTTTCTGTGTTTGTTTGGTTTGTAAATAAAGACAAACATGTAAGAAATGTAAAAAAAAAAAGCCCCACACACAGAGGATGAGTGACAACCCCAGCAGCAGCAGCAGTTTCCTCTTCAAATGTTTCCTACTGGGAATTAGACGCCAGACCAGAGCACACATGACTTCCCTGACAGCAGTGAAGCATCCACGCTGGTTTAGTGACCCATTAATTTGAATGAAAACAGAAACACAGTAGCGGCCATATGGTGCCGGTGCGTCTTTATGCGGTGTTAACTAAAGGAACGGCATTAAATGTCTGGCACTCACTTTACTATACAGCTCTAAACTAAAATTTGGTCCCTGTAGGTTTTCCCAGGATTCATTACGAGGATATAGCTTTAAGTTTAATAAAAAGCAGTGTATTTAGTGTGCGTCCTTGTCCGTGTCAGCTGAGCGATAAGTACGCAGTAAGAATATCGATTTTTTTTCTTCCTTTGGCATTGGAAAGCTGGTTTATTATGAGAACTTGGGCTTGGACACTCTCAAGTCAAGAACTGTACTTAAATATATATGCGGATACATTTATTGACTATAGGAACTGAATTTAAATACATTTTAAAGATCAAACTCACCATAAGAAAAAAAAA
>KN497130.1:18976-51026 GCA_000787155.1 Scartelaos histophorus | reverse complement strand
GTGTTTTGCTGTTTGCAGTGACCCTACGTAGACCCCCCCTCCCTTTTCTGTGGTGAAAAATGATGTTTGTGGCCCAAAGACAGAGACTAATACAAATTAAATTAAATGAAGTCAGCATGGGTTAATCCCCCTGTTTCTAGCCGGCCCCCCCTCCTGTTTTCACGTCCCTCCTCCCCTGCATCTGGACCCCTGTGTTGCTGCTCGATGCTCAAGCTGCCACGGTCCCTGGTGGAGATGACAGCCGGGCGAGCTAGAATTGTGATTTTCTTTTATATATATATTTATGGTACATTATATGTTTGTGATGGGACTGTAATTACACGTTCCCATATGACTCACGCCTATGTCCTCCTGTTGTTACCACGCGTTGTACTACACTCACGACTATAAATAGAATATGTATTGTATGGATGAAATAAAGAATGCTGTTTGTTGTAAATACACAGTAAAGGACAGTGGACTAGTAATGCCAGGACGACGCGACTGCAATTTATTTTTTTGTATTGGTGTGTTAGCGGCACGGTGGCTGAGTGGCAACACTCATGCCTCACAGCAAGAAGGTTGCGGGTTCGATCCCCGGGTCGCCCGGGCCTTTCTGTGTGGAGTTTGCATGTTTCCTCCCCGTGTCTGGATGGGTTTCCTCCGGGTACTCCGGTTTCCCCCATCAACCAAAAACATGCAACACCCTATGAACAGTTTACAACAAGGGACTGGTGAGGAGTTCCTCCCTCCTGTGGGCTCACCACCTGCAGAGGGGTTCATAGGGTCTGGGTCTGGTGCATAGTGTAATGGGCAGTGTGCTGCCCCCGCGACCCAGCCGGATTAAGCGGGAGAAGATGGATGGATGGATGGTGTGTTAGCGGCGTATTTAGCCTTAATCTGGATTACCCAAACAAGTCCTTGTGTAAACTGTTGTGCCCAATAGCAGGAAAATCCACTTTCACAAGATTTTGGATGTCATTAATTTGAGGTTGAAAAAAGACATTCCCTCTTATCCACAAATCGAAGCTTAGGTGCACTATGCAACTTTTCTGGAAAGATTTCAGCACCTTCATGGAGATATGCTAGTAATAGCATGGTATAGTATGGGATTTAACTTAATCTTATTATTTAATTATAGGTGTGGGTTTTTTTTTTGCAATAAAACTTTTCTTTCAGTATCTTTAATTCAGACTGACAAAATTCAAGTTGAGAAATTCAGATTGAAAAAAAACTCAAGATTCGGATAAAAAATAATAATAAATCAAGTTGAGAAATTCAAGTTGAGAAATGGGACCGAAAATATTCAGGTCAATTTCAGATAAAAAAATTTCAAGTTGAGAAATTCAGATTGAAAAAAAAACTCAGGGCACCAGATACAGATAAAAAATAATAATAACAAATCAAGTTGAGAAATTCAAGTTGAGATTTGGGACCAAAAACATTCAGGTCAAAGTTCATCGCACATTCTGTTACTATGGGAACTATGGCTCTTAAAAAAAAAAAATACAAAAACTGGTCCCCTAGCCATAGTTCGCATAGTAACAGAATGTGCGGTGAACTTTGACATGAATGTTTTCTATCTGAATTTCTCAACTTGAAATTCAAGTTGCCAAATTCAGGTAAAAAAAAATTAAAGTTTCAAGCTTCTTTTCATGCTGTTTCAGGGGCACATCTTGTAAAGGTTCAAAAGAACAATTCCACAGAGCCAAATGATCTGGCATTAACTATGGTAATGGGGCTTTACATTTTGTTTTGCTCATTTTGTACACTTGTCATAGTCTGCCTGTTAACAAGCCAGATTTACAGATGCTCTTGTGCGATGTGCAAGTAGTTAATGCTCGCCCGTCAATCCCCCGCACTGACATCTGTCTAGAAAAGGACCAACCCCCATATTAGCAGCAGATGTGGCACACTGTAAAATGAAAGTTGGTAAACTGGATCAGAAAAATACAGCTTTTCTTCCATGTAGTCGACGCATATCAGGAGTAGCCCGGTTGGTTTGCGATGCTAGCTCAAATATCTCCCATCTGTTTAGAAAGTTGGCCCAGTTCCCGATTATCCACCCTGATTTCAATAGCAGCTATGATATAATACCCTGGCAGCTGGTTTATCTAGATATTATATTTAGGGGTTAGCGGATTCAAGGGTTTTTTGGAGTGGAGTGTGTGGATTTGGGTACCGGCGACTCACATGGCATTTTGAACAAAGCTCCCCAACCAGAGTAAACAGGCCTGAGACAAAAGTATTGGATTAATGAGAGTTGATGATGGAAGTTCTACTTGGAAGAGGGTGGTGTTGGGCTTCTGCAAGTGTGGATGTTAGGACATAACTATTGTAAAACAGTGAAACAGGAGTCAGAAGTAAGTTTGGTTAGTTTATTGTAAAGCCAAGACGTTCACGATATCCAAAAACATAAATGGTGGAGGAGGCACGTGCCATTTGTGCCAAAGAAATGAACGTATAAAGTATAATAGGTCTAACTGGACCAGGAAAGGAAAGAAATCAAAAGCTTCGTCTAACTGATCTAAAAAAAGCAACTTGGATACGTTTAAAACAACAAGGATGGCAACAACTGATAACCTTGTGTATATATATATACAAGTATAAACTACACGCTGTAAAGGAGAGAGAGAAACAAACAAGTAGTACAAGTAGTAGTAGTACACCATGCTGTCTTCATGTGTGAAATAACTGGGTGTTAATTGCAGATCATTGCAATGATCTTAAAATTCATTATGGTGGTGTCATAACAGCATACAGGGATGCTGCAATTAAAACACTTTTACTGCGCGAAGTGAAATATCACATCAAAAACTTAAAAGGTGCATTACGAAACTTTGCTGGTCTCCATGGAGATGTTATTGCTTTTGCTGGAATGGGCCAAAGTATTGCGTTCAGTTTATCTGTCTTGTCTTACTGTGAGTCTCTCCTCTCCATAGATCTGACCTGAAACTAGGCCTGGTTGTGTCACCTGTTGCTCTATGATCAATGCAATGCCATACTGTGGAACATTCCAGGCGTTGCTGGTCTCCATGGAGATGTTATTGCTTTTGCTGCAATGGGCCAAAGTATTGCATTCAGTTTATCTGTCTTGTCCTATTGTGAGTGGGGTCTCTCCTCTCCATAGATCTGACCTGAAACTAGGCCTGGTTGTGTCACCTGTTGCTCTATGACAATGAACATTTCAGGTGAAGAAAAAAGCTAGAAATGTCACTCAGAACACCTTTAAACACTAAACCTCAGCTGAACAAAGTCAGTAAAATCTGCCTTAACGAACACTAAAATAGTTCCACTTTGTATAGTCTTTTTTTAACGCTCCGCCTCTCTCTCCACTCCCCCTCCCTCGCTTTAGTCTGCAATATTTTAGCCTATCTGGAGGCTTTGTGACGCTCTCCCTTTTACCCCGTGTCAGATTAAGGCATGTCGATAAACAGACCCACTCAATCCATCTCCGCTCACGCACCGCCCGCCTGTCTGTAATGAGCTACTGCAAATCTCCGTGCGACTAAAATGTCTAGGGGAGATGCCTTGTCACCGTGTCGGAAAAGGGAAGGTGGGAAGGCAGCGAGGATACAGGAGGCGAGGGAGGGAGCCTAGACGGTGCAGTGTGACAGTTTGAAGGGAACTCACAAAGCAGCCAGCCTTCTGTCTATTCATGTTTGCCACTTGATTAAGTTCTTTACATTGATAATTCCTGCCATCCTCCTGTGCACTGGCTTAATCAAATTTTAATTTTAAGTTTGCTGCGGTATGAATGTTACTCAAAATGGAAATGTGGTTTGAAGGATTTGTTCAGGGATATTTGCTCGAAATGTTTGTTTCCCAGACGACTACTACCATTTCTACTACTATTACTAATATTTGTACTACAGAGCACAGAGATGCCAGTGCACTCAAAATGTGTAACTTGTATTCTGTAGTATTTGACAAGTATATTACAATAAGTACATTACAATAGGTATCACTATTCTTACCACTTCTACTACTCTAAATTTTTGTTTCCCAGACGACTACTACCATTTCTACTACTATTACTAATATTTGTACTACAGAGCACAGAGATGCCAGTGCACTCAAAATGTGTAACTTGTACTCTGTAGTATTTGGCAAGTATATTACAATAAGTATCACTATTTTTACCACTACTACTACTCAAAATTTTTGTTTTCCAGACTACTACTACCATTTCTACTACTATCACTAATATTTGTACTACTGCTTCTTCTACTACTACCACTATAAAGTTTGCACAAAGATGCCAGTGCACTCAAAATGTGTAACTTGTATTCTGTAGTATTTGACAAGTATTACAATAAGTACATTACAATAGGTATCACTATTCTTACTACTACTACTACTGCATGCTTTCTACAACTTTTAATACTATGACAACTGCATCTATTTTAATAATTTCGTTGTTATTTTGCCACATTCAAAACAAGTCTGGGGGTTGATATTATTTATTCAGTCTTTAAAGGGAATATGTTTACATAATCACCAGAGCTTTTGCGTGTTTATTTTAAGGGTTCGCTCAGGGGAGATGGAGTACACCATTGGGAATTCAAAATGTACACCCTGTTTCCCCACAACGCTGCTTAATATAGGCCAGCCAGATATCTAGTAATTCTCCTAGCATATAAAATCCTTACGTATTCCCTCAGGAGCCGGAAAGCATGGACTACCTCGATAGGATGTTAATGGTTACTCAGTCTTAGATAAACACCACCTTTGTATTTCCGTCGGTCTATCCGCATATTTAAAAGCTTTTGGAATAAAAGTACTGTGAAAACTTTGTTGTCGCACGTCAGCCTAACAGAAAATCCCTCCAGACTTGCCTAAAGGGGAAGTTCCCACTATTTGAGCTTGATTGGAATCTGCAGGCTTTAAGCAGAGTAAAGCCGATTTCTTTTAAGGAAACATCGTTGATATTCTGGTCGTTTTGCCGTCCTCCCCCATGTTTGGAGCATAAACCCTTGAATACTAATCTCTAAGGGAAGTGCTTCTCAAAATGTGGTGTGTGGGGGATCAGAGCTGGGAGACAGACACATGCTGATGGGATGATTTGAAAGATGGAGTTACCGATTAACAATACACTTGGTTTAGTGTTGGTTTTATCTTGTTTAGGTCTGTTTAAGATGTGTGTGCGGTTGCATTATGGTTTTAAAACGGCCTTTTTCTTGTTGTGTCCTGGTTCATTTGAGGTCGACACCTGATTAGCCCTGGTTTAGTTTAATAGTCTGAATACAGATTTGCCAGTTGTAAGTCCTTATTAATAAGGACTTACAACTGGGAGTGGATCTCTCCTTCACTGTGGTTCTCCTCGAGGTTTCTCGGTTTTTTCCCACTGGGTTTTTTATTTTTATTTTTCCTTGCCAAAGAAGGAGGGTCTAAGGACAGGAGATGCTGGGACAATTATCCATTTGCCTGCTTGTTGTTGGACATTCTGCATTTTTGAATTATTAATTAATTATTATTTATTTATTTATTTTTCTTATTCTGCTTCATTCTCTGACATCTTTGTTTGCTAATTTAACAATTTTGTGAAGCCCGCCGAGACAGTTGTTATGATTTTGGGCTATACAAAAATAAATTGAATTGAATTGAATTAATACAATGGCATTTACTATTACTACTAAAGGTACTACCATCATTTTGACAAGAATTTATACTTTAGTTTCGGTATTTTTTCATCATTATTATTACTTTTGATGTAGTTTTAGTCACGATAAAATAGTTATTAGAAATGACAGCTTAATCTGCCCCTACCCCACTGATCAATAAGCTATGTATGCCACTTTTAGTCTTTTTTTTTTAAATTCTAATCCCCATTTTAACTTTAGTTTAGTTTAAATTCTACTTTGAAATCCAAGCATGACCTTAAGTAAAGTTTAGAAACTATCTCAACCAGACACAAGCAACAATTGAACAGGTGTTCCTTGAAACAGTATCCCCCCTGATGGTGCTGCTTCGCCCCCTGCTTATTGTCACAGTCAGGGCTGGACCCCACACTCACCAGGGCTTAGAATCCAGCGACACCTTTTAAGACAAAGACAAAACAAAAGTTATACCCAGGAAGCCACGTGCACCATCCCGATGCATGAGACAAGTCGGGGCCGATGCGAGATCCCCCCCTCTGCCAAAGACAACAGACCTAACTTAAGCCTCTTTAGCGCCAGCCAGCCTAGCACCGGGCCCGGAATGCAGACATCAACAGAGCAGGGTGCCTATTATTTAAAATCTTTTCATCATTCTAAGCAAGAAGGGAACTAGCTTTGACGTTGAGCAGCCCATGTATAATGAATGCTGTTTCTATCAATGTATGTATAATTAATCACATCTTGGCTAATATGGAGCCTCTAAGCTTGAGTGACACGGAGACTGGGAGGGTTATTGTCTCGTTCCATCAGACAGACAATTGATGGGCTAACTTCCTGCGTCGGTAGTGCTTGCGCAGGTGGAGATTGCATAGCCCCGATATACTTGCGCCTTTGTTGCCGGCTTTTTTGGAGAGCGCCGGGTCGATTGTTTTGGGCGAATTGTTGGACGTGTGAGAGAATAGGGGAGGTTTGAAAAATGAGACGGAAACTCGAGCAGGAAGCGGCGCGGTGCGAGCGTATCTGTTACATTGTGTGTTTGGAAATGTGTTGCTTGGTTTGCTCAACAACATGAAACACTTAGTGCGTGTGGTCAAGGACAAGGCTGACTTAAGGGGCTTGAAGGCGGAACAGGAACTCAAAGGTAGATTGAAGCGAGGAACTTTATTAGTAAAGTAAGGTCGACAAATAACGTAAAACATCAAGGCTAAAGTAATACTACAGTGACTATTACTACCAATGCTTCAACCAATACTTTTGCTTTTATCTCCTGTTAACTAAAGTACTTGATTGACAGCACCACTGAGCTTACTGCTACTATTACAACTACTATTAGCATTATAAGACCACTAACTAAGACCACTAACTTTACCACTAATACCACTATAGCATATTGAGTTACCTTTTGTATGAAATGTGCTCTATAAGTAAAGACCCGTTCCTTGTCAGCTTTATTGCCGCAAGTATGAATTGCAAGGAACTACTATCTACTTTTTTAACTTTTCTAACAATTGCATGAGTAAAGGCAATAATTTAGTCAGAACTGCTAGAGTACTGCAAGTCTACACTTAGACAACTCTATTCATCTGCAAGGATCAATTTAATACTTACAAATGTCTACTAATGCTGTGGCTATAACTATCACTGCTGGCTGAAAATATGGCTGCTACTACTGCCACTACTACTGAGTAAAAGTAAAACAATGATTAAGTAAAATGTGTAGTTACGTCCCACCTGCGATTTGCAAGTGGACTCTGATTCTGATTCTCCATTGTTGTAGTTTTTGTAATCATTAATTGATGATGAGTGCAACAATGCTGTGAGTCTGGCAAGTTATTTGTCACATGCTTAGCCTTCTGTCACAGTCGATTGTGGATAATTTGAGTTGCACTGGAGCCAGTTAAATGTTAACAACTCTCTGTATTCATGACAGTGGGCCCCCGTTTACGCAGTGAAGAGGGAAAGACAGAGAGAGAGAGAGAAAAAAAGAGAAATTTGTAATCTCATCCGCGAGCCATGGCTGTGCCTCGGGCTCTCTTTCACCCTTTTTTACTTCTGATCCTCCCTCAGGGGCTCTGGCTTCTCTGAAGGAAGAGTCAAATCTATAATCTAGCAGATGGCACTGGATCTATAGGGGAAATTCTATAAGACCACTGAAGGTGATGACCATGATACTGTAGGGAGCGAGGTGACAGTGGCCTCAAAGCCTCCAGTGCCTTATATTCTGGATAAATCTATTCTCATATCTCAAACTAAACTCAAGCATAACCTCCCAGAAACAGGTCCTGGTGGTCTTCACCATGGGTGTCTGTCAGATGCGGTAAACTGTGTGGGCACCCTTAGGCGGAGAGGTGGTAGGGTGCCAGTCTTGCTTGAGATTTAGCAGAGAATTTATATTTGTCTATGCACGAATACTGTGGATAGAATATTGTTTACCATCCAGTTTGCAAGAAATGCTCTGAGACTCTGGTTTATACAGGAAAATATTCTCACAGCCATATAGTACACATCTACATTTAGTTCTACCCAAATAATACTAAAATTTGATTATACTGAACAAGAGACTTAATTGAAAAAGCGGTTTGAAGCTGACAAAACATGCATGTACAAACTCAGTGTCTCCCAGAAGCAAATGGCATAATGAATCTTTCTTATTTTTATAATTGCATTTAACTCCCCTGGATTTCCTTTCCCCCCGCCCCCTTATGGCTTCCTTTAGCAATGGGATATCAATAACCATGAACATAATGTGTAGAGTTTCCTTCCGGAGAGCGAGAGGGGAGTCCGCGGGCGTGCTACAACTCCCCAGGACGCAAAAACAATGGGGGAGCCGGCGAGCGAGTGAGTGAGCGTCAAATGTAGACTGCTCAAACACAAAACACAACAGCGAAATCCAATATGACAGTTGTAATTGATTGTCTGTAGTCTGCTTTGTGTGTGCGGCAGTTCGGTGTCCTCAAAAAGCACAGAAGGAGGGATGCTGCTTCTCAAATTGATGACGTTAAAGGCATGAAGCACTTTCCGCCTTAATCTGTTTTGTCCTCTGTTCATACTCAGATTTTATAGACAGTGGGAGGCTTCTGACTAGCGCGGAGTACACGTCGCTAATGCAATCGAGTGCAGAAACTTGTCAAGATATAGCAGTAATATCTGTTGACATAATACAGTAAGTTCTTTTGACAATAACTAGATTTCATGATTGCTCACTGCTTCTGCTCTGTATTACACTGCAGGCATATACAGTATATATATAAGTCAATCAGCAAATCTATACCGTTTGACAGTAACAGATGCATTGAAGGGCCCGTATTATGCCTTTTCAGATCGATTTTATGATGTTTCCTCATTAAAAACGTACCTGGAGTCCTGCTTTGTTTTATTCAGACCCTGCATATTATGGCTTCGTTCTTCTCTCAAACAGAAAAACACTGTTCCACCCTGTGATGTCATGTGGTTATACAAAAAGCGCTTCACCCTGTTTTCAAACTCCATACACCTTCATTAGAATCATCTGCATGATTTCAGACCTGGAATTGTCCATCTGCACTGAACTAAAGGTAAACTAAACTACTGCTTCAGGACATCTGGAGGAGGAACTGAGGATTTTGATCTTTGGAGATGCAGAAAGACTAATAATAATGTGTTGCTCAAATATGAATGAAATAAAACACAACTCTAGGTATGTTTTTGAGGAGGTAACAGCATCATAACATGCCTCAAAGCTCCATTTAGCATAACATAAACCTTTAAATCTGCATTTTTTTTCATGTTGCAGTGATACCAGTGCCTCTTCCTGGAATCTGGTAAATCTTATTATACAGATGCAAATTCACCCATAGATGTTTCCTCAAATGTATTACACTGTATAAGAACAGTATGAGCGTGTAGGCCACGATTCTGCAGTTACTAAAGCACATTTGTATGAACATATTTCACCACACTAGCCTTATCATGCCAATAACAGCACAACACTTGTGCTAGAGTGTGCTATTGTTCCTCCTTCTTTTCTCTCCTATCTGCGCGACATCTGCTGAACTTGTCGGCTGTTTACTGGTGTAACAACTGGCATCTCAGCAGTGCTAAAGCTAGCCCCCCCACCTCCTCATCCTGGTGCTCCCCGTGCCCCTACACACAATGAATACACTTGCATCCCGACTACAGAAGCAATTGTCACGCTGGGAGGAAGGCAAATCAAATCGTATGGCAGCAACTAGGCGAGGAGATTGCTTTTTTCCCCTCTGGGTGGCAGCGGCAGAAGCAGAGGCTGAGCTGCCCCGGGGCTGCCCACTGCATGCCGACGTGGGCCCATGTGCGCCGATGTGTGCCGATGGTTTGGTCATGAACAAAGACGTAACTGGGATGAACTCCTAATGCGCAAAGGCAGTATCCAGAATCAGCCATCATTCCTTTTGTTTGCTCTCAATATGACATCTTAGAAGAATGAACATCTTTGGATGACCCACTTTTAATTATGTCATTGCATTTGCACAATACATACTGTGCTACGCTGTTGACTCATGCATGCCTCGCTTTGCCACTGCTTTTGATAGAGAACTGTCTGCAGTCATTTGTGTTGTTGTGGTGAATGGTTATTCAGAGTCCCTGAAATTAATATTTTTTTCATTAATCAACGATGAATAGTGTTTGCTGCTGTAACACCAAACTTAAATTTCTCATCAGCACTTCTAATCTTCTTTTGTTGTTATGTAATATATTTTACAAACAGGGTATTATGGTCTGTAAATGTTAAACCTGTGATTGTTTTTGCTCGAGTCACACACCATGTATTTATTTAAGAAAAGAGGGAACAATGCATTTGAATAAAAACATACAGAGAAATTAAGATGGGAGTGACGATACACAATTAAATCCCAGTTCATCTGTCTTGAGCAGAGCCTCCTCATATTGCAGAGGCCTATTAAACGCACTCTAATATTGCACTAATTCCCATAGCATTTTAACAAGGTGCTTTGCTTTAGAAAAAAATTACTGGACAAGTCAGTCGATGGTGTTATAGATATTATGAATTGATATTTTAGAGGACATTATTGTCAAGTCACTCCCTAAATGCATTTTTCTGCTGCATGTAGCTAGCCGCTCGCTGTCAATCCCGAAGCCCGGAAGAGACGCCAATTCTGCACTTGCTGTCGGTTGTTAAAGGCTAATTAAGGCTAGTGCCAAAATCTCCAGCGGGTCATCTCCTGTCCATCTCTCCTTCATCTCCTTTTTCCTTCTCTCTCCTCACTCCTTAATAAGCCATCCATCTCCTTTGAGGAACCGGTGCCCACTTTCTCTTCTCTCTCTCTCTTTTTCTGTTCCCCCAAATGAAAGGAACAATAATTACCGGGTCAGAGTCTCCATCTCGTCCAAACGGGGTCTTGTCCCCATCAAAAAACACATTGTCCGAACGTATTAGGTAGCCATTTGCGGACAACCTAGCTGTAGTTAAGCCCTCCTCCTCCCTCTCCGCCTGCAACTTGACCTCCCGATGAGATATATTGACATGGCCGCCAATTTGAGGTCAGTCCGGAGAAGAAAAATGTGTGGGCAGCCATTGCATCTTTTTTTTTTCATACAGGAAGGTAGCGGCTAATGCTTCCAATTCTCTGCTGGACTAGGCGTTCCTAAGTGAGTCATCAATGCCCAAGGTTATGCCCTGGCGTGTTGCCGGTTTGTTTATTTCCAGTGACAATTTGATAAATAGACCAAATGGGGTTATCTCCTTATAGCCTCTTGATTTATGAGTGGCTCCTGTAGAGAGATACAGTGGAGAGATGGGGGATGGAAGTGCTGATTGGTTAAGAGCTCCCCGCACTTAAGACAGCCCCATGTAAAAACCCATACAGAGAATTGCATTATGGGTTGGAGTGGACTACGGGAGAGCCACAGTTTGCGCAACATGAAAACCTGCCAGCGAAACCCATTACACTCGAAGACACTGGTACAAAAATGTTCTTTTAAATGAAGTTTTCCCCTTGTTACTCATGCCTTGAATTTTCATTAGGGTCTCTCAGCATGCGCAGCCACCGTGGAGGGGGAAGAGGCTTAAATCCTGTTTACCGGGACTATAGAAGTAGAACTCTTCACCAAAACATGTGCTGGGAAGAAATAGGGGGCCACGGTGCGGAGTTTGTAGGATACACAAGCTTAGAATAGCATTAATACGTATAAGAGCTCTTGAAGGAAGTTGTGTTTGACTTTCTTTTTGCCTGTACTTTTTAATGTGCTTATTTTTCTGTATATATGTATGTACAGTATATATGTATGTACTGTACAGTATATATGTATGTACTGTATATATGTATGTATGTGTGAAAAATCCCTCAGTCGTCCAGGTAGAATCCATGGCGAAAGGAAAATAAATTTGTCGACTGGACAAAGTTATTTTGTTGAAAACGTTTCACAGCTTGGGTTTTCAACCAAATAAAATTTATTTTCCTTTCACCTTTATATATGTATGTATGTATGTATGTATGTATGTATGTATGTATGTATGTATGTACTTTATATATGTATGTATGTGTGCAGTAGCAAAAATAATCCGAACACTACGTCAACAATATAGATTTGCTTTTTAAAGGCAAATGACATTTTTTAAAAGTGTGTTTATTAGATATTAAGCGTAAATGCATTCACAATTTTGACATTTTTTGTTTGTTTCATTTTTTCTTTGATAAAGCCAAAAAAGTACAGTATATGCATGGAATAAGTAGCTTTCTTATTACCCTAAACCTTCATTTAACCTTAAAAATGCACTTTTTGGTGAAGGGTTCGTCACCTGCTCGTCTCCATCTATCTCCAAGGAGGGGAGCAGATGACAACCCCAGGCCAAGCTACAGATTAGATCTTTTTAATGCCTTACTGCGGAACATCCAGGCAAAGCCGTCCCACCTCTTTTCGACAAGTAGTTGCCGTACCCTCCACTAGAAAAGTATCTTCAAACAACAAACGCCAAACAATGCGAGTCTACTGTGTATCCGCCTAAACCCCATGTGCACTTCTTGTACGTGGCAGAACTTCTAAATGAATGAAATATTACGTGTTAATCTTTAATGAACAGTTAATCTGAAATGTGCTATGTTGCTCCCGCTGCTACCTTTGATATTTAATGGAGTTAAGCTGAATGGGAACAAAAGGAGTCGGGGGTAATACAAAGAGTACAAACTGTGTGTGCTGCATATTACTGACTAATAATCAAATGTTAATTAAATTCTTTTTGGTGAATAATCTTCTCTATAGTAATGAGTTAAGGTTTAATTAGGGCTAAGTGGCAAAAAGGAAGATGGAAGCATGCTAACCTTCGGTGCAAACACTCGGCTACATAATTTAGCGAACGCACCCCTTGTGTTGTTTACTACTCTGGAGGTTCAGAAGGAGACGGCAATTAAATGTGATAGAAATGAGATGGACTGTAGTTATAAGCATCCTAATGAGCGCTTTATTAAAAACTATGCAGAGATAATAAGATATCGGTGACAATAACGCATGCAAAGATAAACTAAAAAAGAATCGTAATCATCTCACATTGCACAAACTATAATATAACATGAAAACTGGCTTCAAATTTAGCCAAATAAGCAATCAAGTTCAGCTTAATTTACCAAATGAAAATAGCGTCACCAATTTTCTTTTTCAATTTAACAACTTTGAAGTGCAAGTTCGCTCCGTAATACATTTCAATTGTTTTTCATTAACTCGCTTTTGATAGCATTATCTTAAATTAGCTTAAAATGGGAGTTTAATGTGTTCTTGACAAGTAGCAATTTGGCATTTCGACCAAAAGTCTTGATGCCGAATTGCTTGACAACGTCCTAGTGAAAAGAAACGTGATTGATCATTGTAATTAATAGACATAATCAGATATCAATGCGGGACGTTTTTAAAGCAAATTTGACTTAAGACTCAATCTTCTCTTTGCAAAAAATATCCGGCGAACTGTCAAAGAACGATTAATTTTTACGCTAATGTGCCCCTTCGCTGACACCTCCCGGCGCGTGCATCTTTGAACTGGTGAGATAAAACAGTAAACTGCTAGCAAAGCGGGACATATATTTCCATGACTCTCGCACATTTTTCATCAAATGCAAACAGGCCACTGGAGCTGTTTGCTGGAGGTAAACACCACTCATCGCCGCTGTGATCTGCCACACTCACTTTGACTTATTTATGCATTTGGATTCATCTCCAAAGACTCGGAAGCATACTGGGATTAGGATGGCGTTGCCGCTTCATTTCTCTGCCTATATTCCTGTATAGTTATAGTTTATTTCTAGTAAAGCCCTATGCATATACGTTTAAAGAATGTGAAAAACATAATTTGTCAGAAGTATGCTCTGTATTTCCTTGTTTATTGAAATGTCTGTTGGAGTAAGTGGTCAAAAGTTGCTATTTTTTATTTTGTAAGGTTGCATGTTATTAACAAATGCATATGTTTCCCTTAAGTGCCTTATATA
This sequence comes from Scartelaos histophorus, assembly GCA_000787155.1. Taxonomy (NCBI): domain Eukaryota; kingdom Metazoa; phylum Chordata; class Actinopteri; order Gobiiformes; family Gobiidae; genus Scartelaos; species Scartelaos histophorus. The sequence continues at coordinate 36,997 of KN497130.1, read as the reverse complement.
AAGATGCAATATGTCACTTTTTGTGTGAAATCTGCTTGTTTCCATGGAGATGGCATCACACTTTTCTATTTTTCATATGATTTCAGGTGTTTTTTATTGCTCAGATATACTTTACACCATGCATTTTTACTTTGAACGATACTTTGATCATACTGTGGAACATTCCAGCCAAAGCCATAACATCTCCTTGCAGACAAAGAGAAAAGTTACATAGCGCACCTTAATATTTGTTATAGAAACCCATTCAAATCCAAGCAACTAAGTGCGAATACTGCAAAGGCTTGTACTATTCACTTCTCCGGATAATCACCCTTTCTGCTTCCGTGCCTGCATTAACCTTTTTTATCACGGCTTTCTGAACAACCCCTTTGATACGGGTACTGTAGCTTTCCAAGGAAGTCAGCCGTCGACAGTGGCTTTTATCACCTTAGACTATCTAAGCTGTGGAATTTTAAGCACAAGCCTTTGCAGTTCCGTGCGCCGCAAAACACCTGCATCTTATCAAAGTTGTCAGATAGGGGTAAGATCCTGGCGATTTTACCGCGCGACCTGGAAACTCCCCACTGTGGGTTTGATGGCCTATGAACCCTTAAACATCTCGTTGCTAGCGGAGTCCATGTGTAGAGATTTTTCTGCTGAAATTCACAGCGCAATAAAAAAAGATGTAGCGTGTACTTTGAACCGCACAGCCTAATGTGGGTCAGAGATGTAGCGCATGCATATTCCGAAAGCCGTTTCATCTGCAATTGCAAAGTTAAAATTCCCCTGCTACACGCTTAATTTCATCTACTTCCTTGCTCTTATTTATTTAATATTCATAACCTTTAATATTCTACGACATGGTGAAAGTGAAGATTTCAGAGAGCGAAAAGAAAGAGAAAAAAAAGCCAAACTTTTCATTCCAGTAGCATCATAGTCAAGTTTTCCCTAATGACTGCATTTTAAAGATGGAGGAGGAGGAGCGGAGACGAGCAGCCATCCGAGTTTGCCGTCTTAACATTTCAGCCGCTAAGAATAAAAAGAGCGAGGATATTTTCTCTTAGAATAAAATAATGAGGAATGGCCCGATATTTTCCACAAAAATTTCAGATTTTATATTACCACAATGTTGATCTGTTCCTGTCTGCTTCTCCAAATCAAAAATGTAGTCGTAATTATTAGGACTGTCACTATAATTACTATATAAACGTATATAATTACCATATTGACTTCATCGATTATATAGCTGGAAATATTTGGAAGCTGGAACAATTTATTTTGGGTCAATATTTATCGTTTGTACATTTTTTTTTTACATTATTGGGAATTTTGGATTCTTTTTTAGCTATTTGATCACATCTAAGCCGTAAAAGTCTATGTATATATACTATATGATCATATCTAAGCCATAAAAGTCTCTCTCTATATATATATTTATATATATGTATCATCTTTATTTACTTCAGGAATATATCACACTTCAAAATGTGTTATTGTGACAGACTTTCTCTCTCGATCCACTTGGTAAAATTTATTAAAAAAAAAAAAAAAATCATGATTTAAAAGTAAAAATAACTATGGTGTTTTAGCCTTAGCAGAACTGGCATGGGCCTTACATTTATATAATGACTTTTAAAATGAATATAATATAAAATATGTGATCAGCAGTGCTTTTATTATTGCATTATTTGTCATTTTATTTTGCTATGATCAGGGACTTTTTTACTTATGTTGATGTTGGTTCATTTTATTTTCCATCCATTTTTTTTTTTTCTCAAAGGATAATTTTGAGTTCCAAATGTGACTCGGAGATGCTTTGCAAAAAACAAACTAAAAAAACCCTCACTTGGAGCCAGCCCGGGATACAGTGGCCCTCCCCCTCCCAGTCAGCCTCTCCCTGTGTGAGCTTTGAAACAGAACAACCCCTAGTGATGCGCCGCTCGCTGGGGCCCCTGTGTTAAATAACATTTCAACTGAAAGCCAATTAGTGCTTACATTATTTTGATGCCGGATCCATTATTAATAGCACCTTTCTCTCTCTCTCCCTCCTCCCTCTATCACCATTTCACTACTCCCTACCACCTCTCCTCCCTCCTCCCCCCTCTCTTCTGTCTTCCAGACTGAGAACTACTCCATCGACACCAGCTACGTGAATAGCAGAGCCCATCTCATTAAAAGGTATGTCTTGATTAGAAATGTTGTTACCATTGTTATCTGTAATTGTTTTTATCTCATTAGGCTGCAGTTACACATGATGCCCTCCTGCATGTGTTCCGGCATGTACTTCAATTACTATTACCAGAGGGCGGGGGGACTTCTCGCAGGGAGGGATTAAAAGGCAACTCTGTGTATCGCATCCAAAATACGTGTTATCGAATTAGAACGGCGTAAAATGAGGCAATGGCTTTCATATTTCACGTTTAGAGCTGAAGTTGTTGCTAGTGCATAATGGTGTTTATTAACTGAGCGCAGAGAGAGGGGAAACAGATGTGGAGTTGATTTAGGTGAGTCTCGTGAGGATAGGCAGTTGGAACATTTTCATAAACAAGTGTGGTGAGATAAGCCTATATAGGCGTCATGTCAGGTTATGCAGTACACGGGCTTGCTATTTAAAGCTGCAAACAACATAAAATCCTGTTTTATTCCACTTAAAACCTGATAACCCCGTCGTTTAGATCTGTATAAACTTGTATTAGTTTGTTCATGTTTCAGTCTTTTTGTCAAATCTCCTGGAAGCTTTTAAAACATGAACTACAGAATCTATTATTCTAAACATAAATCAAAAATCTAATAGCAATGCGTGCCAGAAAAATAGGAATTAGGCATTTTCTCCAAATCATTCTGCACTAATTTCCCGTGAACAGGTGCTTTTATTCATCTGTTCATTACTATGGAAACTATACCACTATAGAAAGAGTTTTTAAAGCAGATACTTTCATAATACATGTTGAGTAAAAGTGATTTCTAGGCACACAATCTAAGTCTAGTTTGGAATATGAAACATAGCATAGCATGAAAACATTCGGTGCAGTTTTCTCCACTTTTAGCAGCATTGAGAACCCAAATATTACCCAAGCCATTCCTCCTGTTTCCTCTATCCTGCTGTATTTTCAAAAGCATACCTTTTACAAAATACTATTTTTATTGATCACGTTCTCCTCAAATCCAGCCCAATATTGACAAACCGTAACATGGCATCCGCACTCACCTACTTCGCCTCTGCTCTCTCCTACACAACCCTGGAGTTTTCAAAACAAACCAAACATCCAAACTTCAAACCCGCAAGTTTTAGATTCCAAATCCAATACGGCTTCCTGCATGTTTTCAACTGTTGGCTGTTATCAGTGGAAATCAAATAGTGAATGTGGGCTTAGTCTGACAGGATAAACCAGAGGAATGCAGGTCAGGAGCAGGATAAGAGGTCACAGTATAAGTCCCAGAACCGCAGACTGCACTGTAACCGAGCCCTACCTCGAGAGCACAGTCCTCCCTTGTTACCTGCAGCCAAGAACCACAAAGCCTCTCTCTTGTCTCTGCCCGTCCTTTGCTCTTTTGAAAGGCCATTATAGCAATTTCTGTGCCTTAAAAGAATCCGCCCCCCTCATCCGCATTAATGTAAACAAAGAGCATTCAAGTGTGCGCCGGCTACAAAGCGGGGCCCTCAGGATCCGGCTCCATAGGCCGGGGTCCGGGACAGGTGCAATTACAGTGATAACATCAGAGAAAGGCATTAGCTCCACCGCAGAGGCCCCTTCCTCCTGGCAGCACACCGGAGGAAGGTCTGGGAATGCGGCTAAAGCTCCTCCGTGTCCTTCAGGCCGGCTTCACCTTCAGATGTGTGTTTGCTCACTTCTGTTTACTCTGGGCACTCTTCAATCTCCCAACGGACCCCCTGCGCCACATTCTATATAGAAGCATAGAGATTTCTGTAGATACATAGACCTTGCTTAAGCTAAAATAACACTGGGAACATCTAAAAGGTGGAGGAGGAAGGAGAAAATATGAAATGTGTCAGGATTTTGTTAAAAATTAAACTAATTAAGCCACATAAGTCAGTTCTTTAGTAGTTTAGTAGTTAAGTCTTTTTGTGCTAGTTTGTTGCATTAGGAAGGGCATCTGGTGTGAAACATATGCAGCTAAACAGTGACTAACTTAAGTAAGTATCCCATTCATTTTTCTCATAGAGCTTTCAAAATATTAAAATATTATTATAAAAATATTTCAAAATATTAAATAGTCACTATATTAAATATTAAAAATAATTTAAGTCACTTTTTTGCCTAAATTTACTTAAGCAAAAAAAATGCCATAATTTCAATTTTGGAAACTGAAAAATTTCAAAAAAATGAAAAATTTCAATTTTCAGTATTTTTATGTTTCCTGAAAAACCTGAAAAAAATGAAAGATTGAGATTTTAATTTAATTGTATTATATTTTTTACTTTATTTTATTGCTTAGGAAACTCTAAACCTAAAATATAAACTGACAAATATATGTATAGACAATTCCACATTATTGGTTAGTCTCTGTTGCCTCTAAACTGTTATTTTTTGAGTCTATGGAAAAAGGAATGGGACATTTCTTTTGTAACGTCAGTGGGCTTTGATTGCCGCTTTCAGAAATAAATAAATACATCAACCGATATACACAATCATGGCAGTACACTGTACAAGTTTCACGGCCTAAATGAGTTGCAGAAAGACAGCATTCATTTCCATATGTTATTGACGTGCGGCTGCATTCACCAAAACCAATATGCTGTCTATCAATATACACAGATGGATAAATCCCATACTTCTTCCTCCTACGGCGACAACACATGTTTGAATCTTCACCCTATTTAGCGTTGTTTGTAAAGCAGAATTTGTTCCAGTGGGATGAAAATCAAATGAAGGGAAATCACGCTGTTCCTTTGCAGCTGTTGACTGTGGCGCCCCCTCCCATGCACCAGCCTCTTTATTGACTGCGGGTCCCAGACAAGACAGATGCTGCGTTTGTGTGCTTCCAGAGCTCGCCTGCATCCATCTTCCTCGGAATTCCTGATTACGGCGGTATTTGTTTGATTGTTGCGCGCGAGGGCTTCCTGTTTGTCCGATGTGATGTCCTTGAAGCTCGGCGCATCCATCCAAAATGTCTGCTCCCCGTCCAAAACAACCCGGGCGGACGTGGTTATCTCCGAGGGTCACTGCAATCAGAAAGGCCCTCGATAGATTATAAGTTTGTGTGGAGAAATGTGCAGGGGGAGCCAAACAGTCAAAAGAAAAGGAATTTATTTTACATTTGTTTAGTTTAATGTAAAAGTTCTTGCATTCTCACACATGCATAATCTAAGTGTTAACTCACCCACATTACCAGTCAAAAGTTTGGACTCATCTTCTCATTCAATAGGTTTTCTATGCAATTCTCTGCATTTAATAAACATATAGAACACATCAATTATATGAAGTAAGATGTATGGAATTATAGCAAAGAAGCAAAGAAGAAACTCTCTTAAATATTTTTCATTAAAGCAATAATGGTGTAAAAGTGAGTGTAAAATTAGTATTATAGTGTTATTTCACTTATTTTTTCTTTGCTATTTAATAATTCTTTGCTAATTTATAATATTATTTAATTGCATATATCTTGCTTCATATATTTGATGTCTTTTGCATGTGTATAAAATGCCAAAAGTAAAAAAATAGAATAAAAACATTGAATAAAATGGTGTGTCCAAACTTTGACCAACACAACTGGTCTCTATTGTTGTAAAATGGAACATTTTGTGCACAAACGAGAAAAATTTCCTTTTGTCCCCATGTATTTTGGATTGGACAAACAAATTTAAGATTTAACTCATATCTCGATAAGCTGCCGTATTCCAAAAGTAGCGCTACAATGGAGATATAAAATAAAATTTAACTAAAAAGGCCCAAATTCTGAACAGGTTTGCACAATTTAGTTAGCATGAAGTAAGTCAAAATCTTGCCTTTTCATTTTCATGGACCCGTCTTGCGGGAAAAGCGCCTCATTCAAAATTTTTGACATAATCAACATTAAAATCATTAGTAGGAATTAGGATGCAAGGAGGTTGGTAAGTGTTCAATTCTTGAGCGTGTTTTGGGAAAAATTATGCCAATACAGAATAAATGTAAATAGTTTTGTGCGTCATTGGTACCCCGCCTGAGGCCAAAAAGCATAATAATTTACATCTGTTACAAACTATTGAAAATGTTTAAAGCCAAATGACTAAATCCTCGACAACTCAATCCACGAAGCGTCCAACTTGTCTTTACGATTTACGCGGCGTCAATGCCTGTACCGACATCGCGGGGAGGGCACGGCAACCTGTCAACTCAGACGTCCAATTTCCGAAGAAGACAGGAGATTGAGTTAGCGTGACGCCGTGTTGTTTGACAGTTAATCAACATACCCCTCTCTCTTTTGCTCCCCCTGCTGGCCCCCATGTAGCACATCCACCTTCAAGGACCTGGAGGGGAACAGCCTGAAGGACAGCGGGCACGAGGAGAGCGACCAGACGGACAGCGAGCACGACGTCCAGAGGGGCCACTACGTCGACACGGCCGTCAACGATGTGCTCAACATGACGGCGCCCCCTAATGTGTGCCAGCTGCCGGAGCAAGGTAAGGAGAGCGCTCGCTGTGGAAGTGGGCCGGTGCTTTTATCTTGCCAAAATAACAGAGGGTCATTGACTTCGGTGGAGATTTGCGAGGTTGGGGATTCCTTAGAAAAGTACTGCAGAGTTTTCATAGGGTTTGTGGAGTTGAGGTGAGGCGAGTATGAGGTATGAGTAGGAATACACCGATCTGATTCTAGTATTGGATATCAGTAAAACATTTGCTGGATTGGACATTTGCTTCAGAATATATCCTGGTTGGACATTTAAATGGATGTAATAAGGCGATTTACAGATCATTTTTGGCCCCTTTGTTTGCACAAAACTGTTCAGTAGTTACTTGAGAGTTCAATAACAGCTACATAACACATTTGGATCAAGTTTGTTTTATTTTATGGTTTTGTTTTAAGGGAATAAATGCTGTTTTCAGTGGTATCAGTTGATATCAGCAGCTACAAAATCGATAGTGGTATCAGAACTGAAAAAAGCTGGATCAGTGCATCCCTAGTTGTCAGACTAGTTACAGACTTACCATGTTTTGAAGGAATAAAGAAAGAATTATTTAACTTGCGTGTAAGCTAAAGGTAGAGTACGGAATTTTCTGGAGGTGGCACATCACCTGCATGATTCGATGGAAATAGAAAGCTAATAATGCACTTCTGATTTGGTTCTGTGGAGATGCGAACCCACTCAGCATAAGGATGTTTTTACCATCCCTCTCATGCTTTTGAACCTTTAAATTTTTGAAATGGAAAATGACGTATTAAGATATGCAGACAAGTTTGATCCGGTCCTGTGTTTGCATGTACATTGAACATAGAAATGAATGGCTGGCTAGAAAACTGCAATTACCATCCCTCTCATTTCCTTTGGTATTTTAAAATCAAATCTAAATGACGACTTGGACAATAATAACAATATCTCTAAGTATGCCATTCGCCAATGTGAAGCATCGCCATTCTGTGAAGACAAAGAAACAGCCTTGAACAGATGTATTCCTGGGTCTACTTTTATGTAGCATGTTATGTGTATTAGCCTGTATTCAGACAAGCACCATGGACCATTCTTGCTTTTGAAGTCCAGGCTTGGGCAGCTAATGTAGTGGAGCTTTTACTGTGGATTCTGCCTTTTGATTCTGGCTAAGGCATCATTATTGACTGATGGTTGCCTGTCGTCTTCTAGCCTGATGGGTGCTGGAGCCTCACATGTGCAAAGGAATGGTAGCAATTAGTTTCCTAAAGGTACAAGGTGCACATCTACATATCTCCGCGTGGGCGTCATCCATTATTCAGCATTAAGCAGTGAATTAATGTTGATGTTTCCGTTGGTTTAAAAATTTGCCTGGCAGAAGTCGTGAAAGGGTCATTGTGGTTCGTAGCTGCTGCCAGTCAGGCTATAAGGGAGAGATAGAGTGGAGGGATAAGATGGTGAGCTAAAACTGTCTACTATATTCACCTGAGGGTATTTACCAAGCTACAGGAGGGAACACCATATGCACAGGTGCGATGGCTCAGTGGGTCCCCAGCAGTAAGAATGGCTCACAAAGGTAATTTTGCATGAATGAAAGAGGAACACGGACTTCCCTGAAAACAGCTTCCTCCTTCCGTCTGACCAATGTAGTGCTCCAGATAAGCAAGCTATATTTAGATTAGCCTCATATAACATGCGATTTTTCTTTCGCCCTAGTAAGACTCTCTACATTTCTCTCTCTCATGGAAGTATTTTAATGAGCATAGACAACAAAAATAGAGCCTAACTTTTAAAAATGTGATTTTGAATGAGTTTTTCCCTTCATTTTAATCAGTGTCTTGAGATGTACGAACCAGACATGTGCTTGTCTTTGCCTTTTAATCAACCAGATGCTTGACAGTTTGACGAGGATAATAGAACATACACTATATGCTAATGAGAATGGAACATGTCCAATGGAGCTGCTTTCACTGCAGCTATTTAGCAATGACGTAACTGACAATGTCTGTATGGGCCAGAAAGAATGGTGACCATTACAATCAAGTCAGTGTTCCCCTCTGCAACATCGGACAGTAATGAACAATGAAAAGTGCATTTGCTGACTATTGGTTGCCAGCAGTAATTACTTTACAGGCTGCAAAAATCCAGTGCCTGTAAAAATGCATGCTGACAGGTCCGCTAGTAGTGGGATCTCATTATTGGAGACAATTAGAAATGATGTACATGAAGAATATTACAAGTGGGGAGAGCTCTCTGAGGCAGTTCTTTTTTCATTAACACCACCCATGATTGTATCTTCAGCAAAATGGATGCATGCCTCTTGAATGTGTAATGTGGAACACATTGCTGGTAAACACAAGAGGCTATTTCACTGCCATGTCCATTCCCTTTGACCAATAGATGATAACAAACTGCCTGCTTGGAATTACAATTAGCCTGGGTTACTTTATTGGAGCCTTTTTTTCTCTGGCCATCTCCAGGCTCCATGGACAGCAATTTTCTCCTGCAAGGATTTAACAAAATGGCTTCGGCGGAATCTTCTGCCTTTGTTTGAAAAGTCAGCGAGCGGTGGTGGTCACACTAGAGAGTAATGAGAAGCTGTTCATAATTATTAAATGAATTGGCCAAAGATCCTTACACGTTCAGAAATGTAATGACATAGCAAATGAAATCGTCCCTCTATTACCATCTCAACTGTCTAATTACATGGTTAAAGGGTATGTTGGGCTAGCGGAGATGAGCAGATTTAGCATGACGTGCAGCTCAGTTTGTTAATGTGTCATTTTCAGTTATGAACGCTATCTCTCTGGAAATTTCTTTAGCATAAGTAGTCATAAAATCTATTATGTGTGGTTCTTGAGCCTGTAATTCCCATAATGTAATCCAGCAGTGTTGGATTATGGTTATACAAGCCTTCCTAATCTGACATTCAAGGTGCCCTTTGGGTGGATTGGCCCCCATTGTGACTACTTCAAGGTTTTAACATATTGTAAAGCAAAATAAATATAAATGTCTGTATTTCCATTAATGATTAGCTGGTGGGACTGAAAGAAGAAATAATAAAGTTAAATAGTACTGTAAAGGTGCTTTGTTTAACTCTTCTGGTGGAGAATCATGAGATGTTATTGCCTTTTCTTGGCACAGTGTGGGATTAAACCTTTCTACCTTCATGCAAACCAAACCAGAAGGTCAGATCTGCAGAGAGGTGCCCCCGCTCACAGTCAGAAAGCCTGTTTTTCTAGGTATTTTTGAGAAATAAAACCACCTGTAATTGAATAAATGTAAATGTAAATGTAAATGTAGTACTGTTTAATGTCATAGTGTGGAACATCCAAATCCATAGAAACAAGTAGCTGATGGACCTTCCACTAGAAAAGTTACATCTTTATCTTCAGAACTTTAAAAAAGTGGCACATTGTATCTTAAATTTACTTGAGTGACAATGTAGGTTTAATAAAATGTATTTATTTGATTGATTATTTTTTCCTGTAATACAATAATACAACTTGTGGGCTCAGATTTAAACTTCTTAGGAGTAAAATACCGACTGGACAACTCCTTCACTAACGAATGATCATAAATATCTGGAAACAAACAGAATGTATGCTAACCACCTCGCTGCTCTGCTCCCTTCAGGGACCCAGAGTGTTGCATAGTGCACCTCTTCTGCCAGCTTAAGTGCCAAACATGTCGAGAGCTCGCAATTGCCAAAGGACAACAAACCAAAGATAGAAAGTGCCTTGTTTTTTAGTCTTTGCCTTTATTGTTCTTGTTTTCTTGCCTTGATAACTGCTGAGAACAAAGGGACTGAGAAGAATTGAGGAGGATGGGTTAAACTGCGGGGCTTCCTCAGTGCAAATGTTTACCGTTCCCACTGCCGTATAAAAAGGTGTTGTTTGCCCAGGAGACAAGCCATTACTTAGAGCACAAAGAGGTCCCAGATTTCCATCATCTCGTAAGGCTTTCAAATGGGAATCTGTATGACACGATGCAGCTGCTAACTAACCTAGTTCCATGTCGCAATTACTCACTTGATATCAGTTCGTAGTTGTTATATTTGGCCGTTCTTTGTAGCTTTATCTGTACTCATTTTTCATCGGAGACTCTTGTACCTGTTTGTAGCAAGACCTTTTAGACTCTTATAAACTGAACTATGTGTTTATTTACACATGAATGACACAAAAGTTACACTGGCTTTGGGATTTTTTGTATTTTTTGTATAAAAGTATTTGGACACAATTAGACAATTTAGTGACAGATATAATTTTGCCAATTTTTTACATGACATTTTTTCATCGGTTCAATCAATCTCTATTAGCCTGTATTTTTTTCTTTTTTTTTTCTTTTTTTCAGTTTGGGTTAAATCAAAGAAAAATGTGGAGAACAAATTGTTTGAAATATTTTTGAACCTGCACAGGGAGGCTCACCACTGCAATAATAAATGGATGGTATCGCTATACTTTAAGATGAGGAGCTGAAGACTTAGACTGAACGAATCCCTCTTTATCTTTTTAAGCATGTCTGTGAAGTTGGAGGGGATTTGGTTGATATGTGCGCGACATGCTAGCTTTGGCTCCGTAGCACCATTAGTGTCAAGGAAGGGCCTCCGAGGGGCTGGTGACAAAGAGAGCAAGATCTGGATTTTTTTTCCCTTTTGATTGTCATAGCTTATGCTTAATTCCCGCCGGATATGGATGAGCCGTGGTTTTTAAGGATTAAGATTGGTGTATTGTTAAATGACTCGAGTTATCTGCGCCGGGAGAATAAGGCAGAGAGTGGCACTATGGCACACTGTCCGATTTGTGCCGTATTGGTTAAGGTTTGGAGAGAGATTTCCAGGTCAGCTGTAAGTGTTCTGAATAAAAACACCTTTTCACGGCTTATTAGACTCAGAGGGATCTTGGAGACTGTTCAATTAGCCTGAGCAGGAACAGACTTCTTTTATTTCTGACATATTTCTTGGTTTTTACCTCTAGAGAGAATATCTCATCTTACTGTTAGCTCCCTATAGGCATGTGCCTGAAGCTATAGCACAGGAATGGAAGAGCCCTCCCTGGGTAAAGCCCTTCACTGTATTCCCTTCTTCCATCAGCAAATCCACAGGGCTTCACTGTTCCTAATTGATTTCAGCCCCATGTGCAGACCTTTAAGGCCCCTGTCCTATCTGTCTGACTCTGCTTCTGCAAACATCACAAACCTCCACCTCAACTTTGTGGCAGTCAAACTCTCTCTCCTCTCACCCCTGTTACATTAAAGAACTAGTAAAGGCACGTCACATGTTCCTGCTGCAAATCTGCCCTAAATTCAATAGTGGAACATTTCTCGTTTGCAGTTCTGTGATCTACCGACGAAAACGCTGACAGGTGTCAGAATAAGGAAGGCAACAGGAGCGAGGCTGTGCTGACAACACAGGAGCAGTGCAGACTGAGATGGAGAGATGAGGGAGAGTCTCGTAAGCAGAGTCTGAGCCATGGAAAAGAAAAGGGAAACAATCACTCTGATACAGAGAGATTTTTGTTCTATTCTGTGAGTCGCAGATAACTCTGAACACGCTTTAGGATTGAGTGATTTTCAAACAACTCTTTATTGAATTAGGCATCAAAACTTGTCTGGTGATTCACACTGACAACAACAAGTGTAGTGTTACAATGTTTTATGATTTGATTAAGGTAGTAAACTCTATACAGAGACCATCCATTTTGATTTGGATTTGCCTAATCTAATGTGGTACCTGTGGATGTAAAATGGCTGACAGTGACAAAGAGCTTGGCACGGTGCGAGCATTAAGGAAGATGGAGTGCGCTCTTCCCCCGTACAGACGCCGTGCGGAGAGCTTGACTAGCAGGTGTAGTGAGCTTTGTAATGAAGCCTCATGATCCAGATTTGTGCCTCTGAGGAGCCCAGACGTGAGGAAATAAAATGTAATTTGGAGCCATGTCCATCTGGGCTCGTCTTCCTTATCGCGCCCTCATCTGCAAATGAAATGGAGACTGGCGGAGGTCGCTGGCACTGTCTTATCCAAATTACACCTAATGCAATAAAACAGAGCTGACCAATATTGATTTTTGCCCCTTGTAAAAATGGCAATCTGCTTTTTAAAACATCTCGCTGCAAGGAGCTATTTCTGTGAAAGCAATGTCTCTGTTTTCCAAAGTCACACCACGGAGGAATTTTTGTTGCATAAGCAAACCGACAACATGTTTTCAAAATAATTTCTTCTTTGGTAAATTCAGAAGGGATGACTTTGCAGATAAGAACGAGGACTGGAAAAGACTTGACATGTTTTGATTCTCTGTGTAAATCTTACGAGTTGCCTCCAGCTCCTCTTCATTCCTCAAACAAATGCGTCTTCTGAGGTTCAGGCTACAAACATATAGTGATGTGTTAATGTGCTAAAGCCGCAGCAGCACCGACCAGAACCTCATTGTGCTCAAGCTTGAATATCACTGCATGTCTTAGCCAGTGGTTAGCATCAAAACAGCAAAAATGTAGATTAAGTTAATGCATTTTGTTAAATATATGCATTTAGTTTAGAATTGTTATATTGAAGACTTGGGGTTAATGCTGCATCATTTTAGGCAGGAAAAAAGCAAAAAAAAAGCCTGTGCCCAGATGTTTAAATGGGATTCTGCACATTCTGGACAACTGTTGGTGCATTCTTTTTGACAGAAGACTGGAATGGCAAAGGAAAATAAATTTGTCAACTCGACAAAAGTTATGTGGTTGAATACGTTTCACAGCTCATCCAAGCTGCTTCTTCAGTTCTGGTTAGAATGCTGGAAAACACAGTCTTATATCTGCCTGCAGGGAGGGGCTAAATACAAAGTAATTGCATAGAAACTAAACCTTTGCCATGGATTCTACCTGGAGGACTGAGGGATTTTTCACAGAAGACTGGAATATGAACTTTTTGCACATTTTGTTCATGGCAGAGGACATTCTTTTCTCTAAATAACTGCAGCTTTTGATTTTCTTGCAGTATACTATGCAGGGCAGCTCGTGATGTCATGTTCACCCCGTGCATTAAATCCAAAACAGCCAGATAGCATCTTGAACATATGTGACATAGAAATAGGAAAGCCTCATTATTTACTACGGTCTCGCAATGAGCCTGATGTATCTCGTTACAGGCCCTCCACACTGACAGCTCATTTTCTAGACAATTCCGGCATTGCAGTTCACAACACAAAAGGGAAAGAGAGAGAGGGGAGAAGGAGAGTGAATACAGCAAAAGTGGGGCTTCCATTGCTTATTCATGACACCGTGCCCGACGCTAGGTGTGTTAATAATCTGGGCAGAAACCAAAGTGAATCGCATTTGTTTGTTGAACGCCAATGCCCGAGTCCAGGCACCAATCGGCAGCAGATGGGAAACAGAGGGGGGGATCAGGGGTATACTAGACAGAAGGAAAGAAGATTAAGAACAGGTAATGTGCTGGGGCAGAGTGTGTATTAAAGTGAGAGGAGTGAGCACCTGAATCGTAAATGGGCCCGGGTAGTGTACACGGAATAAGAAGGAGCGGAGGTGTGGAGCGGGTCTTTAAAGGTTAATCAGGGAAGGAGGGATAAGGGGTTGTGGGGGTGAAGGGAGGGTGCAAGGGAAGGATGCGAGAAGCGGGGCAAATAGAGTCCAATCGTAAGAAGTGTTGCATTGTCTCGGCAGAATCCAATTCATTGATTATAGCTCTTCTCCGAGTAAGCGAGGAAGTGGGCGATTTTTACTAAGCGTACAACTGTGTTAAATTCTCCAAAGTTACAGTGGTGGAAAGCTTAAAGATAAAAAAAACAAGAATTGAAGTTCTGAATGTGTCAGGCGTATATTTAGTGTTAAAATAAGTTAACAAAGAAAAAGAATTGTTTGTGGAAATTTCAATAACTGTGATAAAAAGTTTTGGGTTCAAGACACAGTGGGTTGGTAGGTAGTAGTTTGACGAGTTGTATTCCACATCCAGGGATAAAAGGGTAGAAAATAAGCAGCCATGGTAGGACTGCAAGATTCATCACAGTCAAATGTAAATTGCAATCTGAAAGGCTGCAATTGAAGAGAGCAATTTTCTCCACAAAAAAACAATAAAAAAATATTTTGCAAGAACTGCTAACCCTTGTTGTTTAGTTCTGTGCTATAAAATCAGAATTTTTTGTTCAAATTTTGTGGCATGACTTTACAGAAAATTACACAAATCGTAATTTTTTGGCGTATTTCATATTGTATATTTTAGTTATACAGTAAACCAAACTGATGCACATTTGTAGGCCTATGGAAGATAATTTGTTTCATCAGATTTTGAACTTTAAAAGCTCATTTTGAATTTTTGTAACTCTGAAAAAACCCATTTGAATGACTTTTAGACTGAATTTTATTTGCTGAAATTTTACGTGTATATTTTCAAAGTGTTTCAAATTCAAAATTTAAATTTCACCTTCAGTAGATATTTTTTCGAGTCCTCGAATTCAGAGGTCAAAATTCAGAGTGTAAAATTCGCAGTAAAAAAATTCGCAGGAATGATCCAAGATGCCAAGGCAGAAGCAATCGATCCAAAGTGAAACAATCTAATTTAGTGACAAACAGGAAATGGTGCAGTGAAGCGATCTGATTGGTCAGAATTAGCCTCATCCAAACCTCAAACCCCGCCCCCAGATGAGAACGGCCAATAGGAAACAGCCTCTGTCCTCCTCACTCACTCTGGATCGATTGCTTTTGCCTTGACATCTTGGACCTTTGCAGCAAAATTTTTTATTGCGAATTTTACACTTTGAATTTTAACAATTGAATTTCAGGGCTTGGAAATACGCAGTGAATATCTAAAGATGACATTTTAATTTTGAATTTGAAACATACTGAAAAAGTAAAATTTCAGCAACTAAAATTCAGAATAAAAATAATTCAATTTAAAAATTCAAAGTGAGAAATTCAGTGGTGTTTAAAATTCAAAATCTGATGGAACAAATTATCTTCCATATAGACCCTTGTTTCATCTTCACTAAGAAAAAAATCAAGCAGTATCTAAAGCACTTTCACCCCTGTGTGGTCTGGTCACTGCTATAACCTCAACAGAATTTACATTTTACAGCTGGGTCTTATCTTGTCCCGGTGTAAATTCTACCTAATGAGGGGTTTACAAAGCTTTAGTGGCACACAGTCCTTTATGGCCCGGGCTCTGCAAACATCACCGACACAACAAAGGATCAGCGGGACACGGCAAAGCAGCATTTAAAACACACACAGGTTTGAGGAGATAACATTATGTGAAAGTAACAGGCCCACGTGGAGACAGTGCATCAGATTATAGTTATGAGCATCAGATGTTACTCAGACACACGAGGTTTGAAGTACTGGTTTGAGCGAAGTGAGTGATTTTCTTAATTATGGTTTAGATTTGAATTGTAGATAGTGTTGCAAGTCAAACTGTAGATTTGAATAAGACTTTCCGGAATGGTCAGTCATGTTGTCTTTTTATTTGATCACTAACTGGATTCAGAATTTATTGCATTAGTTTATGGTCAGTCTTTATTTTGTTTTATCATCATTTATAGTTATTTATTTATTGGTAACTGAATGCATTAATGTTATTTTCATTATTTATCTATTGCTATCATGTTGTTTATCTGCAAACTGACTTTACCAGTGGCTCACAAACTTTTTTACACCAAGCGGCACCTAAGGAAATATCAGAGTTTCAAATTATAACCATATCTAAAACTGGACTTTATCAGGACTAAGGCTAAAAATTGGACTAAAGCATGAATAAAGTAGTTCTAATGATTAAGCCAAATGTGAATAAAACATTTTTAGATCTAGATTCAGTACCATAGTTTGAGAAACCATTACTCGTGTTCATTTCTTCACCACAAGTGTGTTGATGACATGGTAGGAGTAAACAGTGATAAACAACCTACCGCGGACACCCTCTCCCCGTGGACCCAAGCCCTCTGTGTGTGGTTAGGAGTGGGCAGAGCGCTCCCCCGTGCAGCCCGTGCAGCCCGTGCCAACCTGGGGCTTGTATTACAGGGATCCCAAGATATCAGACACCAGGCAGGCGGTGCTCCCTCCAGGCGGGGCCCGGGCTGGCAGCTGGCCCGCAGCCCAGATACCTCTAATCGGCTCTGTTACCTGTAGCACTTACTCCCATTCACCAGCAGCACAACTACGGCTACTCCGCAGGGGGAATTAGAATACGCTGATATTTACCCAAAGTAAAACCTTACGATGTGCAGTTAAGGGGAAAGAAGGATTTTGAAAGTAGTCATAATAGTATTAGGTTTAGTAAGTAGTTTGCAGTATTCTATCTTTCACTACGAATATGTGGCGATGTTATCGCCATGCTTGAAATGTCTCAGAGTATGGCATTAATGACTGATCTTTTTAGCATTTATCGAATTTAAGCTATTTTTGAATGGAGGTCTCCTATCCACAGATCTGGCTTGTAACGTGTTAGCTCTACAATTTTTTTTAATGATGCTACAACTACTTTTGAATAAGACATAATGCATTACACATAATTATATACTACTAGGGGTGTAAGAAAAAATTGATTCAGAGATATATCGTGATACTTTATTGCCCAATTCTCGATTCAAAATTCATCCAAATCAAGATTTTTTACTAGATTCATTAGTTACATTCACTCTTCTGATTATTTAAACATTTTTATAAATTATATGTTGTACAATTGTGTTCTCATGAAGGTGCAGTTTGCTACATTAGTTTACTACATACGTCAGACTCAAGGGAATGTACATCCCCATATACTGCACTGATTCAAACATCAGTACTGTTAACTACTACTACTACTACTACTGCTGCTACTACTACTGCTGCTGCTACTACAAATGCAATATGCTACTATAGTGTATTGAAACTGATATTATATTGTAAATTACTGTAGTTGGTTGGAGGCTGACATCTACTACTACTTCTACTACTACTACTACTACTACTACTACTACTACTGCTGCTGCTACAAATGCAATATGCTACTATAGTGTATTGAAACTATTATACTTAGACATCTACTACTACTTCTACTACTACTACCATATTTTAAATGATTGCTTTAGCTTTTGCATTGCCTAAGAAAAAATACTTTCTAAAATGAACTAAATTGTGTAGAGAAATTCATAAGTAGCCACATACTTTGAGGCCACGCAGTCATGTAGTAATTAGGGAGATTTTCTGTGCGTTCTGTGCTGGCATGTGACACTTGTTTTATCTCCCCCCCTTCTCTTTGTGTGCAGGCAAAGATTAAGAATAAACTCCGGTCTCTTTAAGGGCAAAATCAGCTGTCTTCTGACAAGTGCATTGTAGGCCAGGCTTTTCTGTCCAGAATACAAAGAGACATTTATCACTGCAGCTGGGCTAAACGCAGGAAGGAGGGAGTGGGAGGAAAGGAAAGAGAGAGAAAGATGAACTGAGAGAGAGAGGTGGGGATTCTCCTGTGTTTTTTTTTTTTTAACCCC
>KN497130.1:0-10142 GCA_000787155.1 Scartelaos histophorus | reverse complement strand
GTAATTAAAATATTAACATTCAAATAGTGGCATGTGTCTGCAGAATGTGTTCTGTTCTGCTCTGCTCTGTTCTGCTCTGCTCTATATTTTTGAAGTCACTTTTTGTCTCCACCAACTTGTGCATCAAGGATTCTATCAACACTCAGCACCAACAATTTAGATCTAATCAATCTTTGCCATGTGACTGCCAGGTCGGAAAATTAATATAGAACGCAATTAGAGGAAGCCATTTCCCTGTCAAAGCTACAGCACCAGTGTGAGAGATGAGCAAGATGAATGGGATTTTAAACTTCACAATCAAACATGGCTGTCGCAAAAGGAGGTCACACAAATGCTATACTTTATGTTTAGGTGCGACACAGGTCTGGCTCCCTCTCCACTCCACAATCAAAGGCACACAAAGAGTAATGGTGAGGGATTCTTTTTTAAAGCTTGTGAATCAGACTGTAAAAACTGTAAAGCACTCAGAAGTCTGTATTTTCACCTGACAAACAGAATCAGGCCATCTATCCCAAACACCACAGAAATGTCAGCACTTTAAAAGCCATGTAACAAAACGCATTACAGTGGCAGACATTCTTCACAGAAATGATTTATAATGCCACATTTCTGCTCCATATTCTTAAGGTTCATCTTGTTTTAACACAAGACTGACTGAATCGTGTCAAACTTCAAGTCCCCATCGTCTTGTGGCTAAAGTAAGAATCCTGGAGTATAGAGAAATATGTCACTGCGAGAGATGGGACTAAACAATTTCCAAGGACAAGATTTTAACATAATTTCTATTATGTAAATTTCACAATTCAGTTTCCAATTTTTGCAATTTTATTTAATTTTTTTGGTTCCATTCAAGTATTGCTTCATGTAACCCTTTTTTGTCCAGTCCAGTTTTTTCCAGTTTTTTGTCCATCCTGTGGCGTGAAATCCCCGGTCACTGGCCTAATGCTTTAAATGAGATCAGTAAGACAATCTGCATATTGTTCCAACACATAATTTAGCAGATTTCATAATTGTTTGCAACCTTTAGGGCTACATGTGCTAGTTTTGGAAGGGAAACGTGTCTTTGTTGTGTAAAGCCAAACTACAGCCAAAAATGGATGTGGAATAAATAGCTGGCAAGGGCTCAGGGATTTTTTCACCCTCTTTCCGCTTTGTGTTGGAGGATTTTAGAGGCTTTTGCTGATTTCTCTGTTTTGCTACATTAGCCGCTACCAAATAGAGCCCCCCAGCTAGCGGCGCGCTTCTATCAGTACAGGCAAAAGGTAGCGCCGCTTTAAGTTGCCATTTTCCGGGGAAGGATTGAACGGCTGAATACAATAAGAATGAAGAGGAGATGCAGGAATCTATTGTGAGCTGGTCTACAATGCAACATGGAACAGGCCTTTTTTACTGTAAATCCAAAACAATTTTCGCCCGAGATTGTGAGGCATTCAAGGTTTTTTAACGTTGAAGTTTTTCATCCCCCAAACGCATTTCAGAGCAGCAATAATAGGCCTTATGGATGGGGAAAAACAGCATAACAAATAATAAATACAGAAACATAAAAGGAACAGTAAGGCCAAGCAGAATGTATTTATTTTTCTTGGATTTTTTGTTATTTTGTTTTTATTTTATTTTGTTTCAATTGCATTCATTTGTATATTTAAAAAACTGTTATTACATTATTACATTTCTGATCTACGTTATAATGTTTTCGCATCACAAACATATCCAGAGTTGTGTTATATTTAGTCCGAGGGCTTCGCTCAAACCGAAAACACCCTGCTCCACCTTGTGATGTCAACAGGTGCCCCACTGTGTTTTTAAACTTCTAGAATCATTTGGATCATTTCAGCCCTGTACCGTATTATTCGGACTATAAGGTGCATCTAAAATCATTACATTTCCTCAAAAATCCACAGTGGCCTTATGTATGACCTTTGGTTGTGTTTAACCTCCAACTGATTTGATGTTGTCCACATTAGTCTAATAACGTATTAGTGGGCGAGTCAGGAGGAGTAATATGTTGGCCACATATAGGGCGACTGTGCAACATACCGGTAGTTCTGCCGTGTGCTGTACAAGGACCCAAAATGCACCTGTTAAGAGACATGCACCATGCAGGTTTCAGGTTTTGTATTTTAGTGTTAAAACTGAACAATGTTGAGAGGGATCCGGGCATGTTTGATGCCCAAATCACCAACTGTTAAACTTGTATTTTTGTGTTAGCTACAACTGAGAGTTATTGTAAATGACCTGAATAAAGTTCGATTTATCCGACACGCGTTTTGTTTCTCTTATTGCGCCTTATAATCCGATGCTCCTTATGTGTGGACAATGACACAACTGACATATTATTTGATACTGCGCCTAATAATCCAGTGCACTTTATAGCCCCAAAAATACGGAAATTTCCCATCTTTACTGAAGCTAAAAGTCAGCTTAACTTGAAAACTACCTCTTCATGACTTCACAAGGAGCATTTTGAGCTTTTGAAATGCACGCAGACAAATAATAAAGGCTTTCTCAAACATGTGCATGAAAAAAAACACAAAAGTCTGGGTATGATTGACATTATAACATGAGCTCACAAGAGTCAATTTTGTGCAACATGGGAGCTTTAATTTAGGGGATCATAATTATTAGCTCTCCACATATTATTCTTTGGGTTTTTTGAGTTGCTCTTTTATTCCCAGTGACATAATGTTTTCATGTGTAATCGTAGGAAAAAAAAAAATACATAAACAATATGAGAAGAACAAAACACAAGTGAAATCATCTCTGGCGCCTTCTTTGTCGAGTGTCTGATTTGCGCTCCATGCCGCGCACTACACGCTGCGCTATGTTTTAAACCCTCTTCAAAACACCTCCACCTCCCTACTGCGCTCCCTCAGTAATTATTCAGCATTAAACGCAGACAGGAAGAACTTTTCGCTGACTTCCTGCTCCGAACCCTGCGTCGGAGCGTGATTGGCAGCTGTATATTTTCTTTTTTTTCTTTCTCCGAGACGTTTTTTGCCATCTCCCATTCTCAGACTTGTTGACTTCCAGACTCGTACGCTCATCCGTCGCTATTCGGCTGTGATTGTATTTTGTATGAGGTCAATGGCCCTGCTACTTTTTCATTTAAATTCTCCCTCTTCCATTTTATTTGCGAGTCTTTTCGAGCAACATCTGCGCACATGGAGCTGTAAGCATGGGCAGGATGTGTGTGTTAATGGCACTTGGCGTTCCTAACAATACCATTTACAAGCCAGTTGCTCCCCCCATAGACCCCTGAAGGAAAGGAGAGATAGCGTATTCAACTTCCATGTATGCAGTTCTAAATCAGTGTGTTCAACAGTGTGTATTCCTTTGTGCCTTCAGGCTTTTCATGCTTTAAAAAGTGCTCCCGGCAACGAAAAAAAAAAACTATTTAGAGGAAATGGCATTCATTAAAAAGAAGCTTGTAGATCTTTAATCGGCGCAGAGTAAAAAATCACATGTCAAACGAAATGTACTTGATATTTCAGATCACTAAAACTGGAGATTACCATCACGTTTGAAATTTCGCCAAAAAATATGCGATTCCCCAAATTATTAGCAATAAATCTGCTTCGAATATAGTATTTACGAGGTGAAATTTGTGTAATTTGGAACCAACGTGAACCTACAATGCGCATACTTCATCCTGTGCATTGTGTAGCGTGTACCTGGTAAAGAGTACGTGTTGTGATTATATTATTACTTTCTGATTGGAGGCCTTCTTCTCGAACAAAGCGGAGCGTGCTGGCTTTTGTCTCCTTGATTGCAGCTGGTGCCACTCTTGGAAACAATCAGCCTCCCATGCAAATCACCGCAGAATGGGACTTGATTCTTTACCAAATGAATGTATGGCAATGCGCAGAGTGCCGCCTAAATTAGCCCCGTTTCAGACAAGTTGGAAGTCACTTTTTGTGTTTAGTTGAGTTTGGACACAGGTGTGAGGGTTTTTGCTTGAACTGGATAGTAGTAATTTCGGTAAACAAGAAGGTATTGATTCTCATTTTTATTTTGGAGTCCAATCTGGGCACAAGTTTGCTCAAAGTTGGAGAGAGTTCTAGTTGCTTTTGGCGTAACATAGAGTACATTCTAAACAATGCCCAGTTAGGAGTGATGTTGCAAAATTTGCCATGAAAAGAAAAGAAAAACATGAGAATATTACTTTTTGCACAGGATGGAGGCAAGTGTAAAAGGAGCTAAAGAGTTGGGAGCGGTTTTGGTACTTGGATAGCTCTTTGGGATGTGGGTTTTCCAAATTTAAAGGTCATTTTCCACGCTTTTTGGTCCTGCTTTGGATAATCTCTTCTTCAAAACTACAGAGAAAACGATGAAGTCCACTTTACAACCTCCTACTGCTTCGGATTAGACCTGGAATCGTTCTGTTACGTTCTTGATTTAGAATATGATGGTGCGTAGATAGCCAAATCGTTTCTTTGATAGTACTTTGAAAACCGCTGATCTAGGCTATTGTGTGGGAAAATTGAAAATATTGAAAACACTTATAAATTTCACAGGCCAATTTGACTGGATGGCAGAAATAGCGTGCAGACGGAACCCGCTTAAAAGCTGCATCTTTAGAAACATAAACGTGATTTTACCTTTAGCTACATCCTTATTGTTTTGTGCATAAATAAGGCGCTTGCAGTCTGAACACATCCTGCTATGTTGACTTCTAACAGCCACTTACAGCGCCAAAGACGACTGTTATTTATGCATAAAGATGTAAACACGCTCCTTTCTTGTTTTCTGCGTTCTCGATTGCGTTAGTTTATTCATTATCACCACCGCGTGTCGGCGATCAAAGCCGGCGCCTTCTTTTGCTCATCCGCGGTCACTCTCGCCATGTCAGTTCTCGTGTTAGTTTCTCCCGTTAGCATAATTAGCCCTTCTCATACTTGCGTTCAACATGCTCACACCATGGCGATCCCTCACTCATTTCGCCGCGTGTTATCCGTCGGCGTCGTCAGATTACACTTTGCGAGAGAGAAACGCCGGTATAGCTGTCCCCGAGAAGCCCGTCTCAAATCTTTAAATATCGATCCCCCGGGGGGCCTTAGACGAGGTGCTTCTTCCTCTCTCCTCCACCGTTCAGGAAGAAAAAAACAGATCATTAGTGATTTTAATTAGGTGATCTGTCAAGCCGCGATTGCCAGATGTAAGCGTATGCATTTGGGTCGATTGTAAATCCCTCTCGCGCTCGCTCCTTCCTTGTCACCTTGAGCAGCTAGAATGGAGGATGTCTCATGCGAAGAACAAGACGAGCAGGAGGGGAGAGGAGAAATGTGTCACAGCAGATATATATACGAGGTTGGTTGCGGTGTTAGATTGGAGGTGGGGAGCTGCGATCTAATACAGCAGAAACGAGCTGGAAAAACGAACAAGAAAGATATGGAAAGAAATAAGCGTTGATCACATTTGTAGGACGAATTCTCCACAGATATAGTTAAACGCCATAAAATTCAATGCAAAGCTAGAGGAGATCTTATGATTTTGCATGGAGATTTGAACTTGTATTACTTCTTGGGTAATGCTGTCAGACGCCGCTTTATTTTGTTCAGGCGCTAAGCTGCAAAAATGTTATTAAACTTGTGTTTTTTAAGGTCAGGTGGGAAATCAATTAAAACCATAAATCACCCGAAAAAGTAGTTGTTGTTTTGCCACATCGCCCAGCCCTTAGGATTTCAAGTATTATGCCCGACGCTGAAGTAATGGGTTTCATATTTGCTCGGATTTCACGGCTAAATTGTTCAATAATCACCTTGACACTTTGCGGTTATTGCGATTTGAGCATGAAAAAAAAAAAAGATCTATTATGTGTCCTTTCAGAGAGTACAGCCTCCTGGAGACGCAGACAAATCTTTTTTTCACTCCAGCGTTAAACATCATTACATATTTATAACTCGGCGCCAGATGACAGAGACAGAGAGGCAGAGAGGCAACAACACCGCAACCCGTCTGACGCTGCTCGCCGAGATGGATCTGATTGCACTGTTTAAAGCCGCCTCTCCTCCCGTGTTGCTATAGAAAACCCAATTATACAAGAGCTGCAAATGGACTTTTGATTTAACAATTCCTAATTTAATTGCCACATTAGGAGTGCCCTAAACATCTCGTTGTGCTGGTGTGAAAGGCAGTGCAGGGTAGACAGATGAAAGTGAGGTTGGTAGATACTGCAATAGAGAAGAGGAAAACATGTCAGGACTCATCTCAAGAGCTTTTGGTGAAAGGAGATACGTCTAAAATGGCCTGTTGTGAAAATATGAATCATATTGATCACAAAATAATGATTCATGTTACAATGTCAATTATATAGTATGAATGACGCACAGAGAATCTAATGGTGTATTGTTACTCTTCTGTTGCAGATTCCAACGAGGGATTCCACTGCCAGGACGAGTGCCGTATCCTTGGACACTCTGACCGCTGCTGGATGCCACGCGTGGCTGTGCCGGCTCGTGCCAAGTCACCAGAGCACTCTCGTAATGTCATTGCCCTGTCCATCGAGGCCACCACAGTGGATGTGCCACACTATGAGGACGGCACCATCAAAAGGACTTTTGCCACCTTTGGCAAGGACGGCCATGAAGATGTGGAGCGGGGCGACCTGAAGGGGAAGCGGACTCAGGAGTCTCAGGTGTGCAGCCCTAAGGCCAATGGAGGGGCTGTGCGAGAGGCGGGGAATGGACGCGAGGCGGCCAGCCCCATCACCTCCCCTGTGCACCTGAAGAGCCCGGTGTCCAAACCCTGCCCCTCCGCCTACAACACACTCAAGTGTCGCGATGCCGAGCGCATCGCTAACCACAGCCTGTTGCGGCAGCCTGAGGGCAAGGACAGTGAGCCGTCTGTTAGAGAGATCAACACTCTCCTGCAGGACGGCCGGGACAAAGAATCCCCCAGCACCAAGCGCCTCAAAGACATAGTGCTTTAGCCTGGACTGGACAGGCTCACTCACGTCTAGAAACCCGCAATAGCTGTGTGCACAGGAGGCCGGCCTGCTGCAGGACACACCCGTGTGCAGTGTACAGTGTCTAGTCCATCTTCTGATGGACTGCAGTACGCTGCAGCTAGTCGTGTGCTCCACCTGAGCTAGTGGATGTGGCTTTGTCGTAGTGGCAGTACTTTTCCTTGTTTGCTTTGTGTTCCCTTCTCTCAGTTGCAGTGAGTGGACAGGTGACTGTTGACTGCATCGACCGGCTGGAGGAGCTGTCCAGCTCTCAGCACCAAAGCAGGACACCACTTGTGTGGACACCCGAGGTGCCAATCCCGAGTACAGTTTTGCCTTTTGGACTACTTTTGTACCACAAACTGATATTTGCCTTTTTGGTTTTTGCAGTTTGTTCTAGCTGCCAAAATCGCTTTGTTCCTTTGTACAGTGATCTCTGTCAATGTATTAAACCACAGTGAACACAGGATGAACTGTCTGGGCCGACTCCAGTGTGGAGCGTTGGGAGACTAATGAGAGGACGACTGGCTCCACGTCCCTGAGACAGGCTGTCCTCAGGCTGTGGGCTTTAACACTGGTCATGTTTGATGAGCCTAAAGAACTATTACAACCTGCCCCACACTCTCTCAAATGGGACAGACACATCCTGGTGTTTCTTTTGAGTTGTATGAAAAAGACTTTCTGCTTTTGAAATCTCCTGTGCCCAAACTTGATTGTAGCCAGTGGAGCACAAGTTAGAAGATTGTGCTCTGGTCTTGTACTTTTTTGACTTTTGACTATGGGGCTAGGATAGAAGGGATCGTCACTCTCATGTCTTGCTATGTGAAGCTCTGTATAGGGTTTACTATTATCATTTTTAATAACCCGTTGTTATGTGACAATCCCTTTAATGTTTTTGTTTCAAGAAAAAAAATAAAACAAATAAACATTGGTGTTCAACTGAAGCTACAGTAGCGTTTGTTACACAAACACAAAAATGAAAAAAACATATATGCCAAAATATATTTTATAAATAATTTAAAATGTATAATGAGAATATTTAATGCTGTGTAGTTATTTTAAAGAGTAAGTTATACTTGAAATTAACTTGCTTATGATAATTTGTCTTTTGCTTTTATATTGATTTTTTTTGTTTTTTTTTATTAATTTTCGGAAATGGAACTTGGAATTATGATTTTTTTGTTTACTGTGTGACCCCCAGCAACTGTTGACTTGCAGTTTACCTTGTTGTAAAGAGTTTCTTATGGTCAGTTCTTGTGCCATCAAGTTTCTGTGTGGGCTACTAGAAAATGTTAAAAAAGACAAAAAAAAAAACAAAAAAAATCCAACAATGAAAAAAGAAATTTCAGCACCAACATTAGTGTGTCCGTCCGAGCTTCGAGTGAGATAGCAAAAGAAACCAAAAACATGCACACAAAATCTTGCAGGACGTTGGCTTCAACTTAGTATCAAACAGGGAGACGGAGCAGTTCTACCTTAAATGTCTAAAGCTGGGGCCCTATTGAGTTTAAGGTGGACATGCACTTTGGGTCTTTGTTGAGTTGATCTTAACAAGCAGCTGGAGCATTTAAGGTGGAACAGACAGGGCTCTCCCATTCAACAAAAACAGTTATAATAGGAATAATAATAATAGGTCCTTGGAAAGAACAACATTGCACATGAGAGAATTTGGAGGGCGTTGCTTTGCAGTAAATATGTACAAAGTACACACAAATATGAGTGAGAGTGGACCGATCGCATACAACCAACTAGATCTTGTAGCTGAATGTTTTGCTGGTCTCACCCATGGCTTCTGGCAACATGAAAATCGGAATAATCACTGAATGTATACAGCAGCTTATAAATAAACTATTAAATGTGACTGGCCTTGACTCTTGTGTTTTCACTCCAATCCATGTTTACGATTTCATTATTTGCAATGTGTGATGTTTTATATAAGCAATGTGAATTCATATTAAAGAAGCAACAGTGGCGTGACTTTCTATATTTCTATATTATGCCAACATTTTTATCAGGTTCAGAAATTATAGGCTGGTGAAGTTTGTAAATGTAGCCTGATTTTTACTGTATTTAATTAGCTTGTTTGCAATTATCTTAATATATTCCTCCCTAGCAGCCTAATTATTGGCTAAGATATGATATTCGCTGTTTTCACAACTTTAAGCTGTAAAGGGTAACATGGTTTAAACGTAGCATTGCATTAATGAACAAAGCTCAAGTGTAGCCTGCATTTGTACAAAAAAATAACGTTCTGAATAGTGACCCAGATATCTTTGTCGGTAGACTCGCCCCGCCGTGTGCTGCAGAAGGGCTTCAGTGCAGCAGACACTTGAAAAAGTCTTCAATGCCATTTAGCTTTTCATAGAAGTTCAGAAAACGCAGTGTGTCTTTGAACTAACTCACATAGTCCCAAATGGGGTTAACACCACAGTCATTAAACTATTAGTAGTGCGATGAGAGCAGCGTTGTGGAAGAAGAAGTACCAAAAAGAAGGTCATAGAAAGTGAAAATAGAAGTGAAAATAGTTCCAATTTTTTCTTTCTTGGATCGTCATGTTTTATAAAAGTTATTTAGTTTTTTTTGTTGAGCTATTTAGTTCGAAATAGACAACAATTATTCATACTATAGTGCATGCATAGAGCAACAATTAATAAACAAAACCATTCCAGACACTTTAATTCAGTCCAATACAAAATGATAAATGAGATCCATCGTTTGGCTCTAGAATCCACATTGAAAAACATAAAGCAAATTGAGCCACAGCTCCATTCAGTATTTTCTACTCAAAAAGACCTCCACAATATGTAAATTAACACCTTCCTACATGCCATTCTCGCCATGAATATTGTATGAATCTACATCCTCGTTATTTCCAAGTAGACCTTTGGGAATTTTCCACAGGTGATGTCTGTCTCCTGTGCTCTTTTCAATTCCTGAGGAGGTTCACATGTGCCATTTGAGGAAACTTTTAACATCCCCCCCCCAAATGACTCTGGGTGTGTTGAGATCATGTCTGCCAGGGGTGTTCCTCGCTTTCACATTTCCACATTTAAGATCCTGTGTTTGGGAGCTCTAGAAATCATATTCACATCAATCAATCAAAAAAAAAGAAAGATATTGAAGCAAACTTAACAACGACATAACCGTGTTCTCTCATCATTAGCTTAGTCAGAGTTGTATTTGAATTGATTCATGCATG
>KN497128.1:0-19329 GCA_000787155.1 Scartelaos histophorus | reverse complement strand
TTAATATAAATGTCAAAAATAGATTTATGCACCTGACATTGAAAATATTTGAAAAAAGTTCAATAGAAACTGAATTTTGAAATCCTTATACGTCATAAACCCATATCTTGCTTCATATATTTGATGTCTTCTGTGTATATCGAATGAAGAATTTAGTAAACGTATTGAGGATGAGAGGTGACTCCAAACTTTTTCCTATTTTAGCGTCGAAACAGACTATTTCGTTGCTTTTCGTGCATTTGCGAACAGGGAAGATGTGATTTTTCAGATTCAAATAGTCCAATAGAGGTTTGTCTGCACTAAAACAAGGCTGCAGTGAGTGACACGCAGGCTCAACCAATCACAGTGAAGCGTGAAGAAAAAGCAGATCCCTTTATGAAATGAAATGACTTTAAGTGCGTTATCGTACTTTATTCACTTGTACTTTTGGCTGATTAATGCATGTTTGAGTAATCCTGCTTGAGCTTTTAGGTATTTCCATCTATTTCCTAAGCCACATCCCAGTACGTGCGAGTGATTCGTAAAAACAATTAGACTGTCATGGGGTAAAGGAGGAAAAAAAAGTGTTGTAAATGTCATAAATGCAAACGTATGGCTCTCTGGAGTGAAATGCCACTGTGAAGCTGCGCAGTTAAACAGGGAGTTAATGATCCCATTTCTATTATAAAGTGGTTAGATATTACAGCTGTACATGAATAAAACATTATGATCATATTTTCAGACACATTTAAGACGTCTGCTGCTCACTAACTGTACTCTCAAGACAAAAGGAGCACTGACAAATCCAGAATGATCTTTTTTTTTTTTCAATCAGGGATGTGCTGATCTGATATTGATACTCCTATTGGACATCGGCGCTGATACTGAAAATGATCCGTTCAGCCGATATCCTGGGCGAACATGTAAATAGTTATAATAAGTCTATGTTCTAAATGAGGTTTTGAACAGAAAGTTTCAGATTTTTTAAATTGTTGTATTTATTGTTGTTCTGCTGTTACTGGAGAGACTTTAGTAGTTTAAAGGGAAAAAAAACGATCATTTTTATTCTCTGCACTGGTATCGGTTAATATCGGGTATCAACAGAAACTTCAAACTGTAGTATTAGTATTGGAATTGGTATCATCTACAAACAAAATTAAACTTCCTTAACCACAATTCAGTTTACTGCACTTCATTCATGATTCTGTAAAAAATCAGCACTGTTTTTTTAGCCTCTGTTGTGTTTTTTTAAAGGGTTTTTTAATTTATTTATGTATTGATTTATGTATTGATTTATGTATTTATTTATGTATTTATTTATTTATTTATTTATTTATTTTTAAGTTAGACAAATTACTATATACAAGAAAAAAGAAAACTGATAAAAAGAAGCAAAGAAAATTGGGCATAAAAAATGAAAACAAATGAGGCATAATTAAGTGTTTTTATATAAATTTCTTGAATCAATAAATTAAATGAATTTTACAGCATTAAAGCTGAAGAACTCACTGGGAAAAAAGTATTAAAGTTGCATTTGTTTTTTTGAAGAGCCATTATTTATAAATGTTGAAAAAGGAAAGAAAGGTATAATTTATCTTTCTTCTTCTTTTTGTGGCTGTGTATGACTTTGAAAATGAATTAGGATTTGATCAGCAGCACAACTTTTCAAGCATAAACATTCACCTCTTCACTAACACCGAGCCAACAGCCCTACACTAATAGCGGAAAGCACACAAAAACAAGACAAAATACTTGAATGAAAACCAATAAAGTGATTCAACCTTAAGTAATTGAGACTCACTTAATGTGCGTAGTATTTTCCAGGAAACCCGGAGAGCCGATAAGTGATTTGGAGTGGAAAGCATCATACACTCATAAATAAAACCAATAAGAGTGCACTGAATGGAAGAGCAAAGACCGCGATCGGATAATGAAAGATAAAAGCCTCCGAGCGGGTGAGGTGTGCGTTCAGATCGTTACAAATACGTATTTTTTGGCATAAAATAGAATCTATATGTTTTATTTTACTTTTAATTTATTTTACTTTTTTTTCGTTACAAATACGTATTTTTTGGCATAAAATAGAATAGAAAATAGAATCTACATGTTTTATTTTACTTTGGTGAATTCTGTATGATTTATAGGCGTTTACTTGGTTATAAAGTACTAGATTTTTACTGCTTTTCACAACTTAGAGCAGATTAGAGCAGTAAAGTGGTAAAGCTAGCATGCGAACACACACTTCCTGATTAACACTTAACATAATTCAGCTGCCAGATGAATCTTGCTCCAATACGTGTACGAGTAACAGTTTGTGCACATCTCCAAAAGTTTGTCTACATCTCCAAAAACTCAAAATGCTCTGCTCCACCTTGTGATGTCATTCAGTGGTAGTGTTCAAGTTAACAGGGAGCGTTTAGCTGGCTTTAGTTTAGTAGAGATTGGCAATTCCAAGGCTGAAACATGGATCTATAAAGTGCCCGTGTTTGGCTGACGGGGCATCTACAGCTTTCATGAAGATTTTGTAGGGATTTGTTAGGTTTAAACCCTCCTAAACATGATAAAATACAAGAAGAAAGACAAGAGATTATTCAGTTTTACTCATGAGGAGAAGGAACAGAGACAGTTACAACCTCTATCCGCTTTGAAGGCCCCAATGCCGCCTCCTCGATTTTATTTAGTTAGAGCTCCCTAGTTACAATGAATGGATGTTATCGCTCTCGAGGATGGGGAAAAGTTAGCAATAACATCGTACTCAATTATGCATAATACAAGTTTGTAGTATTAATGTGTGGCTGTTGTCCTTGTACAGCGTCTGCACCCAGAAGTTTAGGTGCTGCTGTTTCTCTCTGGTCTGAGAGAAGACACCACATTATCTTTCAGTTCCCAAAACAAGTGAAGAGCAATCAGGAAGTCAGTGCGAAAATAAAAATATTTGTTGCGATCATACCAGATTTTATTATAGTTCTATGGGCTGAAAGTGAATCTGAATGATTCTAGTGAAGATATTTGGAGTTTAAAAACACAGTGGAGCACTTCCTGTAGAGAACACCTCAGCCTAAAGATGCGGGATTTGTGTGTTAAACATGTGAATGAGACAAATCAGAACTCCAGGTCTGTTTGTGATGAGGTCAGAACATAGATGAGTAGGAGTGGAAAGGTCTTTATTAATTTAACGGTGTTTTATGTAACTTTTCCGGGGTTTTTTTTGTTTTTCTTTTGCTTTCTTTTGCTCTACAGAGAACAAAAGACAGGAAAGTTATGGTCAAATCATACATACATTCTTTCTGGCAAGTTTTCACTTACACTCACACACCTCCTACTTTTGCTAAGGCCTCATTAGTGTGTCCTCAAGGATCATTATAA
The DNA here is from genome assembly GCA_000787155.1 of Scartelaos histophorus. NCBI lineage: Eukaryota > Metazoa > Chordata > Actinopteri > Gobiiformes > Gobiidae > Scartelaos > Scartelaos histophorus. The sequence goes on along the minus strand of KN497128.1, from coordinate 15,984 downwards.
CGGAGAAAATATGAGCAGATATGTATTCCTGGAGCTTAGAGTCTGGCCTTTACCTGCACACACACTTTTAAACAAGCCTATCGATTGCCTAATCTTGGTTAAACCGTTGTTAAACTTGGATATAAGGAGTCTAAGAAATTGGATCAGTCCTGGTTGTATTCAAAAATATTGCAAACTGACTTGAAAATCTCTTGAGACCACAAAGAAGACCGTGCAGGATGTGACTTTTTTTTCATTGCTCTGAATCCAGACACACTTCTTCAATACTTAATGAAAATGTGAGTGTGGTCACCGGTGAGTTTCCCACAGTTCAGATGGAAATGGATGATTGACAGATGGAGGAAAAAATGAAAAAATAACACAGGGGACTGAAAAACACTGTGGATTTCTGTAGGATCAATGAGCAAAGCGCTAAAGTCTGTCTGAGCGGAGAGAGATTCGGTTTAAAATGATGGCTAGAAGTGTCGCTGAAATAAACAAATATGATTGCACCATCGTATTTTTTGGAGTTTTGAGGAGCAACAGAAGAAGCGGTGACCAGCACATCGTCCCTTTGTATAAAACATATACAGATTCATCACTTTGGACTTGCCAGACAAACTTTATAGAATCTGGATGATTTCTGAGTAGGAATGGTCTTCCTCTGGGCAAGTTTAATCTTAATTGTTTTTCTTTCCATATGTTGTGTATGGTGGTTTTCTACTATATGTAACAAACTTTAGGCAACTGTGGATATTTTTATAAATGTGCTGTACAAATACATTTGACTTGAATGCAAGGTCGTCTTTCAGCTATGCGCGTTTTTATAATCTGAAGAATTAAGTAAAAAAAATAATTTTGTTCAACTATAGCACATGGGAAAGAAATCAAACAGCAATCTGCATGCTAACAGCTCACTTGCTGATTCTTAGACACTTTAGAATCAAAGTACAGTCTCATTTTGACCTCACGAGCTGTTTCTACAATATATTTGTACAGGACCAATTTTGTTCCACTACAGTACATGGGAAAGAAATCAAACAACAATCTGCATGCTAACAGTGCACTTCCTGATTCTCAGACACTGTACAATCAAATGCAGTCAGTAAACAAGTCTCATTTTGACCATATGTGCTGTTTCTTCAGTGTGCCTGTACTAGAGTGATTTTGTTCAACTACAGCACATGGATAACAAAACAAGCAACAGCCAGTATGCAAACGGAGCACTTCCTGATTCTCAGACACTGTAATACTTGATAATGCAGTCATTACACAACAGTGTCATTTAGACTTCACAAGCTGTCTACAAAATATCTGTACAGGAGCGAGACCGATTTTGTTCAACTACAGCACATGGGAAAGAAATCAAACAAAAATTTGCATGCTAACAGCACACTTCCTGATTCTCAGACACTATATAATCCATTGAGTGTTGTGTGTTGTAGGCGTGTGGAGATTTTTTTTTTAAATTTTCCATCCGCTCCTTGTATTTGCAGAGGTCGCTGCTAGGCTAGAGCATGTCAATGGGTTTCGTTAGCCTCCTGCTAAAGACAGTCTTACCCACTCCAGAAAGCACCCGAGGCAAATCTTTTATTACCCCACACTGTTGATTTCGGGGGTTTTGTGGACTGGGCAAGACTATTTTACTAGCAGGCTAACGAAACCCATAGACATGCACTGGCCTAACACTAGCAATCTCTGCAAATACAAGGACTGGATGGAATATTTAAAAAGTGTCTCCACACGTCTACAACACTCTGGCTCAGTAGGACATGAGGCCCTATGTCAATGATTCCAAAGTGTCCTTTAAGACTGCATTTGGCCCATTTTTCAACTGGAGCTCAAGAAGAATTTTCATTGACTTGACTTGTTTTGGGTTACACAGTCACACAGTTTACAACTTTTAACAATGTATTTCCAAATGAGATAAAAAAGCAATCCTAATGTCATCTTGTTGCATTCCAAAACACCTAAAATCATTCCCATTTTTTCACAGGTGCAACGAAGGAAACAACCAGTCGGCATGTTGGAACGCCACAGACTCCACCTCCCACTGCAACCGGCGCAGGGTCCTCCCGGAGGTGCAGAACGACCTGGAGCGTCCATCTTCCCAGGACCTATCCGGCCCGCCGCCCGCCTCCCCTCACCCGCACGCCCTCCCCCTGCTGGAGAAGCACCTGCCCATCGTCACCACATCCAACGGCCGCTCCGACCTGCTGGGACGCCTGGTGGCCGGGCAGGGGGGCACGTGTCCGGGCTTAACCCCGTCGCACTGCAGGGGAATGGGGGAGTGCGGGCAGGGACTCGGGGGCGTGGGCCGGAATCCGCTGGTTCAGGAGCTTTCGGAACTGGAGAGTCAAATCCACATGATAAAACAGCAGCTACAGTCCGCCATGAGAAGGAAACGGGAATTAGAACAGTACCAAGCGGAACACCAGACTCCTTCCAATCAGCCTACCGTGCACCAGGCTAACCAGTTTGCCTCGTACACCCAGTCGCACCAGCAGACTAATCAACACACAAACACACTACCGGAGTTTTGATGGATATTGTTGTCCGGTGAAACCTGGTTGGATTTTTGTTTTTTCCAGACCCTTTTCGGAAACCTCCTTCCTGCAAGTTCCATGGCTGAAGTCTGGATCAGGAAGTACTAAAGGGGGCAGGACCCTCCGTCGGATTGAGGTTGTAAGGTTGGTCAAGAGATTTAAAAATTCCAGAGAGACAATTCCCAAAATCTGGAATGAGGTCGGATCGGTTCAGAATGGGGGTCGACAAACGCGGAATCTTAAAGACGCTGTACCTGATTATTTTTACGGTCTTAAACATGTGAAAGTTAGAAAGAGGTCAAAAGTTACTCTTCACTTACCTTATGCATTCTGAGCATCCTAATTGTTCACCTGAGTGAGTTTACAAGCGAATTTCACACAACGTTCAGAGGACAAAGGTGATTTTTGCTGTTATGCGAACAGAACCAGCATGCTAACAGCACACTGTTTTCTTTCTCCAACACTTTATAATCAAATGCAGTCAGTGCACAACAGTCCCATTTGACCTCACAAGCTATTTCTGCAATATATCTGTACTGGAGCCATTTTGTTCAACTACAGCACATGGGGGAAAAAAAATAAAAAATCAAACCACAATCTGCATGCTAACAGCACACTTCCTGATTCTCAGACACTTTATAATCAAAGGCAGTCAGTACAGCCTCATTTTGACCTCACGAGCTGTTTCTACAATATATCTGTACAGGACCAATTTTGTTCAACTACAGTACATGGGGAAGAAATCAAACCACAATCTGCATGCTAACAGTGCACTTCCTGATTCTCAGACACTATACAATCAAATGCAGTCAGTAAGCAAGTCCCATTTTGACCATATGTGCTGTTTCTACAGTATGTCTGTACTGGAGTGATTTTGTTCAACTACAGCACATGGATAACAAAACAAACAACAGCCAGTATACAAACGGAGCACTTCCTGATTCTCAGACACTATAATACTTTATAATGCAGTCATTACACAGCAGTCTCATTTAGACCTCACAAGCTGTCGACAAAATATCTGTAGCGAGACCGATTTTGTTCAACTACAGCACATGGGAAAGAAATCAAACAAAAATTTGCATGCTAACAGCACACTTCCTGATTCTCAGACACTATATAATCAAATGTAGTCAGTAAACAATAGTCTCATTTTAACCTCACAAGGTGTTTCTACAATATATCTATAAGGGAGCAAGTTTTTTCAACTAAAGTACAAAGGGAAAAAAATCAGGTACAGCCACTTTAACCAAAAAGCGTTCCGATGTCTCACTAGCTTAATGCTTTCACTGAATAGCTGTGCAATCCCTCCCCGCTGTTTCTACTCGTTTTCCCATTCGGAATCGTCCCCACCTCCTTTCTTCACCTCTTCCTTTCCTCCATCCAATCTTCATTTGCTCCCTCGAAGGCGGAGATTTGCTTGCAACGAAGATAAGCGCGACCGCGGATATGAGGTCCGGCTGGTGTTTAAGTCGAACGGGCTAATTCACCTGCGTCTAATGTAAATGACCCCAAGTTGAACCCGGCCAGCGATGTGGTTATGTCCCCAGAGTCTCGCTTCAGGCTTCTATCAGTGAAAGAAAAAAAAAAAAAAAAAGAAGATTAATTTGGCTTTTGATGCCCCAACCTTTGATAACCGATTTCTTAAACTCTGGTCCGATCCAGGGGTCAGTTTAGAGGGCTACTGAGGTAAATGTTAAGGTGTATACTCATAGTTATGTAAGACAGTGTTTTTTTGGTTTCCATAACGATGCAAACTCTGTGTCATTTTGGGGTCACTGTGTTGAAACGTCCTGCACTTCACAGATAACACTAATGATGTCCTAAAGAATTATTCAAGTGTCAGAGGAGGAGCTATGGTTTTCATCACGGTTTTTGAGTTCAAGAGTTCAATTATTTCATTTCATTTACGTTTTCAGACTTAAAATTGTACGGAAAACATTTGAATTCCCGAGATGCAATGTAATGTTTGGCTAGTGGGCGATCTCATTCTTTACAGACATCCTTTTCTTCTTTTGAGTTTAATAAGGTTATGGAAATATTTGAGGTTCGTGACATGAACTGTTGGAACTGGATCGATTTTTTTTAAAACAAACTATTTTTATTTATTTTTTCATTGCATTACTGTACTGATTAATGCTGAACCAAATTTTTTTATTTAGATTATGAAGCATTTCAATGGGAAAACACACTCCCACTCGCAGTTTGCACCACTTTAAATAAATCTTAGCCTTGATTTCATTTCTCTCTCTAATTAGTTGTAGATAAAAGGAGTCCTCACGATGGCTTATGTCAAATAAATACAAAGTGAATGGTCGAAAATATTCTGAACCTGTAAAAGTCCCATCGCTAATGCAAACGTGGGTAAAATATGCATTAAAAAAGTAGTACTGGAGCGGTCCTTTTTACAGATCATGACGTGCTGTATTTTAACATCAGTCGTCTTACATTTCTGTGCTAAAACTAAGTCTTAATGTTGACTCAGCTTGTGCCTAAAATACACATAATCCAGGAAATATCTGCAAAGAGGGAAACAGGGAGGAAAAAACATGCCCAAAACTATGATGTATGACTAAATGTATAAATTTATTTTAACTTTCAGAGGCCAAAACAGAATTTCTTCCACATCTTCCAGGTTTGCGATCAGTTAAATACTTTTACAGGCCTATCACGATAATTATTATACAGACTCATCGTTCACTATATGATAAATAGAACATAGGTATTTATCAGGGGTATTTTTTTCTTTGCATTACTGAGAAAATCTGGGTTATTTTTTTCTGAAATATGATCAGATTTGAACTGCAGAAGGTTGAAATATGAACTAAAGCGAACATACTTTTCTGCATCACTCTGGGAAAAACTAAAACACTATAATTTAGCTCCATGAAGTAGTTTGTGTCATTTTAGTTCATAATTCAACTAAATAGTGTTGAAGTGTATTATACAGCTCAAAAACTGTACATTTAGAATATTTTTTGTGAATAATTTAGCTTTATGGTTTAGTTTAAATTATCGTTTATCATCTATATTGACTTCAGTAAAATATTGCAATTGAAAATGTATTATCATGACAGGCCTAAAGTGTTGTAACTGCAGAAAATAGCCTGATTTTGTCACTATACAATATAGAACAAAGAAATCTGGTAGAGCCTCTTTAAACGACCCATATTATTAACACAAAACCCTGCATATTTAATACAGGAAGTGTGTTTTTAAACCCCATTCACCTTCACTAGGATCATTTGGATCATTTCAGCCCTGGAATTGCAAATCTCTTCTGAATAAAATGTAAAAGGAGCTGTTAACTTGAAATCTACAGAAAACTTTGAGCTTCGGAGATGTCGACAGACTAATAATAAAGGATTACTCAAACGTGTGAATAAAACTAAACGCAACCACAGGGGTGTTTTTGCTGAGGTAACATATTCTCCTATGGGTTAAAGCTCACAAGTCAATTTTGCATAAAGCTCAACCTTTACAGTTTCATCAAACATAAAAAAAGAAACTTATATCTCGGCTTCTTGCACATTTTCTATCAGTTTAGTGATGTTCATGTCCAGCGGGGAAGTACGTGAGCAGCGGGTGCACACACGAGTCCTCCAGTCCTCGAGGTGGGACCCAGCTGGACCGTACCCGGCTCTGGTTTGGTCAGTGATCATATTCCACCCTCAAGGCCCTTCTCCGCCAGGCTTGTTCTGCATTGTCATTTGTGACCTTTGAGAGGAACATAGCTCCAAGAATCAGCCGGGCTTAGCTGACTCTTCAGGATAAATCAGAAATAGATTGCTGTATTTTTTTATTTTTCTACTGTAGTACAATCAAAACATGAACCTTGACGTTAAATAAACCAATCGTGCTTTGCTTTGCTATTTGAGTATTGAATTAATAAATGAACATATACATTTTAAATATGCTCTATGTAAGTCGGCTCTTGGTTGATGATCTTATTACTTTACTATTAGTGATAAGTACTGTGGAAAGTTTCAGGTACAGCCATATCAAAAAGAAGTTAAATAGTGCATCTTTAAGAGGATTGTTCCATATTACACAAAATTGACTCTTGTGAGCTTTTAGTGAAGTCAGAACGCTGTGACCCGATCAAAAACATAGCTGGAGTTGTGTTTTGTTTCATTCCCATGTGTTTGAATAACCCTGCGCTACTTCTTCAAAGCTCAAAACGCTCTGTTCCACCGTGTGATGTCATCAAGTGGCGGTTTTAAAGCGAACAACTGTTTTTAGAATCAAGCTGTTGTCGTTTAATGTTTGTTTTACCTTTTTATTTCGTTGAGATTATTACAGAAAGTGAACCATATCTTCTGAAATTAACCAAATGTGTGAAGGTGTGTGGAGTTTAAAAACACGGTGGAGCACTTCCTGTATTACCACATGACATCACAAGGTGGAACAGTGTTTTTTTTTGTTTGAGAGAAGAACTCTAGGCCTAAATATGCAGGATTTGTGCGTTAAACTGTGTGAATAAAACAAAAGTTCATGCATGTTTTTAATGAGGAAACAACATTGCAACATATTTCAGAGAATAATTTTTTAGCACACATAAAACCATAGCGAGCGCGAATCTGTAAAACGCACAAAAATGTTCATTTTTTTCTTTCAATTTCTATTTTCCTTTTATCTAAAAAGGTTGCGCGTTTTATCCGTCCCCATTTTCTTTGCAATCTGTTTGTTCCTCCTGCGTTTATATTGTCACCACATGACACCAAAGTGCACTCAGTATTTCATCAAATAAGAAGATTGCCCACTGACCTTATATTACAAAATCAGATCTCGGAACATGTTTTTTCTTTCCTTATTTTATTTTATTTTAAGTTGTATTTCCACTCATGTAATGGAATTCTTTTTTGTGTTGTTTTTCTCGGTTTACTCAAAGCATTGAAAAGTATCTCCACTACACTCAGATATGTGATTCTCATACAGTCGATTGCACTGGAGGAGTCCTTTTGTGAAGCCACTGTTCTTGCACCTGAATTGTTTGGATGTTATTAAAATTTACCTCTCTTGTTTGCCCGTGTTCTCTTTCTGAATTCACCCACATCGCCGCCATAACAAGATATTTTGTACAATTACTTCTTTTCTCGCGCCCTTTTGTAAGCTAAGTTTCAAAGCCAGTGTTGTCCTGTATATCCAATTATTTTGCCACAATACAGTGGCTACTTGAACAATTCAAATACAACTCAAGTCGTAGTAGTAAATTTAAAGGAACGCCATAAGATTAAAGCAAAGTTTTTTAGAGGTTTTATCCATGTTATAGTTTCCGCTTCTCATTTATGCTCCCAAACATGCAAGGATCACGCTAAATACAACTTTAAACAACCTCATATACGAGTATTTAAGACGTCATTGCTCTGGTACAACAACTGCTCTCTACTTACGTCTCCAATTTTATTTTCTTAACCAGTAAACACTTTGGATTCTGTGTACAAATGGGAAAAAGCACAATAGGTGTTCTGTAAGACTTTGTCGGTCTTTTCCACAGTGCAAAATTAAATGTTTTTTTGGTTTTTTTGCAGTTACAGGTGCTGAAAATATAGCTAAAATTATCCTTGAAAAACATTCCCATTGTAAGCAAGGCCGCTTCTCCACCAACCTGAATTTTAACTCGGCCTGGCTGCATCTACTGCATGTTTTCATCAGATAAAAAGGTTTTAATGTCATATTACGGAATATTCCAGGTAGTGCAATAACATTTCCATGGAAACAAGTAGGTTAATGGACCCTCTAACAGAAAAGTTTAGGAAGGAATGCCCAAAAGCTGCTGTTGACATGGAAATCAGTGCAAAACTCTCAGATATATTGACCAAATCACCATTAAAAAGTAACAAAAGTGAGGCGGAATAACCTTATAAATTGCTGTATCACTGCTGGTAAATACATCTATCACTCTACACTGCCAAGATACTTTTGAGTTTAGTGTTTAGCATCTGAAAATATCCATAGGCTTATCTTAAGGCTCACTGAAAGTTCTGTTCTAAAGCTCTGTTTGACTGTATCTTTTGAAGAGGCAAAAGTAGGTCACCAAAATAGTCGCTGCATCTTCTGTTATCAATTGTATACACGCAATTGCACAAAAAAAAAAAAGAGTTTCCATATCAGTTTCTCATTTCCACTCATGCAAACATCCTCTATCATGGTTCAAAAACACCTTTTGGTCATAAACGCAAACAACACTACACTGCGTTGGCATTTGGTTCCGGCGCTGTCCTTCTTGGCCATTGCTTTCGGACAATAATTTAAGCGAGGATGACATTTCCTATACGAGTGGTGGTGGTGTGGTCAGTGTAGCCAGGTTTAGATGCATGTGGATGTGTCTATGGCTTTAGCCTGACTTACTGCAGGAGTATCTGGATGTGACAGCGCCGCAATAATACCTGACAGAGCAGAAGACTGTGTTATCAGCAGGGCCTGGGAGGCAGGGCCGAGCTGTCACTGCGCTTTGTGCCCGGGAGGACTCGTTTAGCCGTGACGTATCCACCAGCGCCTCTGTGCACGAGCGAAATAAAGAGAAGACACTGGTGAAGAGCTGGAGAGGATGGAGCTGATCACGACTACAGCTGCAACTGGAAAAACCTCAACATTTACAGTCTGGAGAAGAGAAAAGTTGCAGTAGCTCAGTTTGTAGAGCGTTTGTCCGGTGATCTGAAGGTTGGTGGTTCAAATCCTGCCTATTCCAGATTAATGCAGTTGTTGTTGTGTCCTTGGACAAGACACTTAATGCTGCGTACAGTGATGTATGGATGGGTGAGTTGTTGCTTGACATAAAGTGATTTTAGTGCCTTAAAGGTGGAAATACGCTAATGTATAATATAATAAATAAAAATGTGACTATTTACTTTATAATTCTGTTTATTAAAATATGCAAAAAACAAAATTCCCAAAAGTTTATGGCAGAAAATGTCTAATTGATTATTGAAATTTAAGTACTCACTAAATTTTTAACTGTGAAAAAAGATGGCTGAATTATTTTTATTCTGAATTTTAGTTGCTGAAAATTAAAGTATACTTTTTCAATATGTTTCAAATTCAAAATAAAATTATATATTCAACAATATTCAAAATTCAGAGTGTAAAATTGGCAATGAAAAATCTCATAGAAAAAGATCTAAGATGACAAGACAGAAGCATCAATGCTGTGTGAGCGAGGAGGACAGAAGCTGTTTCCTATTGGCTGTTCTCATCTGTGGGCAGGGCTTGAGGTTTGATGAGGCTAATTCTGACCAATCAGATCGCTTCACTGCCCCATTTCATGTTTGTTACTAAAACAAATAACTTCTGCCTTAGCATCTTTCCTACGATTTTTTCCCCCTTGCAAATTTTACACTTTGAATTTTCAGTGTGGAACTTGAATATTTGTGCTGAATATTTAAAAGGTGATTTTTTTATACTGAATTTGAAACTTTTAAACTTTATTAACTGACATTCAGGAAAAAAATCTAACATGTAATTTCAGAGTTAAAAAATTCAAAGTAAGAAATTCACTGGCATTTAATATTAAAAATCTGGTGAAACAAATTATCTTCCATATCGACACATTCCTAAAATAATCACATAAGTCATTTTTTCAGTTTTTTCAGGAAACAAAAAAAAAAAAAAACACACACACACACACAAATCCCCCCAAAATTGAAATTATGGCATTTTTTTGCCTAAGGAAAACTTAAGCAAAAAGTGACTTAGGCGATTATTTTAGGAAGGTGATGATATGTGCCTCACTTAAATGTGCACTGAGCAACTCCACGGAGACGTTATTGCAACATATTTGTGTCATTCTGGGTATTTCTATTGTTCAAAAATACAAGAATCCTCTGTGTGAATAGGGGTGACTCTCCACACACCTGAAATATAATGGAGCGTGGTGCTGTAAGCAGCTCGTCTCCTTCATGATAGATAGTTTTAATCTATACTGTTTAATCTATTCTAGGCAAAGCAATAGGGAGGCAGACTATCCACTAAAAATGTCACGCTGTGCATCAGCCATCACTTTCACTTTCATGCCATCAGGAAAGGCCAAAGTTGAATTGTTGACTCTGGGTTTCCCTCTTAGATTAAATAAATGTGTGTTGCTGTGTTGTTTACCCATATAGAAGGAAGTACTTTCTCATGTTTCAGTAAACTACAATGATCTGAAACTGTCAATGGATGAATATACGTATCTATTTTACAACATCTTAATTCAAAACTAAGGACAATGAGGCATCAACAAAGAGTGGATGTGTTATAGATTAAATGAATGGAGCTTTTGTTCATATTTAGATGTTCACATTGAGATTTAGATGTGTCTGAAATGTCCAAGGTGCCACCTAAGCACCTCATTATGTTGGATAGTTTTGAAGCGTCTCTATAGGAGTTCACCCATTGCAGTTGAATGGAAAGTGTCAGACTATTATTGCGTAACAGTAAATGAGATTCTGAGCTAAATCCTGAGCAGGCCTGCTACTATTCACCAACTTTAATTAAACAAAACTGCAGTATAACGTTGACACTTGTGTTTAGATGTGTGCATTACTTTGCATGTAGAATATAGAAATAAAAGATAATTGTCTGGTTCACGCTGCCGCTCTTGTCATGATACTGCTGCAAATAAAATGATGGATCCAAAAATGTATTTTTCATTTTGAATAATGATAATAAACACACACGGTACATTTTGCTACCATTTATTTTGTGGACAAACAGAGAAAAAATATGGAGCATTTCAAATGAAACACTTTGTTTTGTTGTCAAATAAAAGTACATTTATAACCACAATGTAATGTTCCCTATAAAACATGGCGGCTCTGGTCATGCTGGGAGGCTCCCAAAACAAATGAGTCACAACATCACAATCCACTGGTGGGACAAAGGGGGTGTGGAGAGGGGCCTGACCCAGGGAGCAATGGCTGGACTGTAATGAGGCTAGCCCCACCACAAGTGTTTTATTTTCATTTACATATTTTCCACAGGAATTATAATAAAATCTATTGTGAATTAATTCCAACCATTTGGTGCTAGCCTAGCCCCACTGGACCATATCAGACTGTCAAAAGCACAGTAACAGTACAGACGAGGTGTTGCCCTAAACCTCTGCTTAGATTTCATGAAGTGAGTATTATACAATAGTAACTTAAAGTGAAATGGAATAAACATACAGAGAGGTATCAGACAGAACAATAAAGTACTAACAGTTAAATGTATTACTGTACACGGGGGCTCAGGTGGCGCCGCACACACCAAACCCCGTCCTCCATCTTCAAGGACGTCTCACTTTTTCTTGTCATTTCCTCCAAAGGGAAGAAACACTGAGACTGATACCAAAACATATCCAAGTTTACAGCAGGCAGACAGGTCCAAACGGATCATACATCATCATCATACAGATTAACAAAAATCTTTACAAAATCTGACCGTATATGGTCATGTAATATACAGAGGAGATAATAAAAAGGATTCTGGTCTTTTTTCTGTACAAATGACAAACATCACACGACAACAACATCGATATATTTACTCGTCTTCAGACACGATGTGGTGAGCACCTGACAGGAAGTGAGTCCAGACCAAGTGAGTCAGCTGACAGGAAGTGTGCAGGGTGAAGACGGCCTGAGCCTGTGGGTCTGGCTAAAGTCAAATACACTTCTCATCTAAGAGCGACGGGCTTCACTTCTGAATGGACTGCATGTTTCTGTCAATCAGCATCAAAATGTGAATTCAAACTTGTTTTCTTTCTCCGTCAAATATCTGACATAGCACTGGCTTGTACACCAGATGCCCTTCCTTGCACAATTCATTTTACAAGGCTGGAATCTGTGCAATGTGTAGGTTTTTATTTTATTTTTTTAATTTTTTGGTCCTATGTACAAAATAATTGAATCAATAATCTCCAGTGTAAACGCACCACTGCCCACTCATATTAAACAACACATATTATGCAAAACTGACTTTTTTAACCAACCCCAAGCCTAATCCAGCGTTATCTTCTCTGAACACTCAAAAACTTTGCATTTTGCCTGTTAAGTTGTGCCGCAGATTAAACTCTAAATTTCTCCAATGCTGTTTTTAAGACCATAAATTATTCTACAGTCAAAGTGTGTTCAGAACAAACTCATGGTTCTATCAGCGTAGCATTCACATCAAAAATTTGTTTAGAAGCACCAGTTAAACGCTAAATAATTGGAAAAAGAGGTGAAGTTTATAAAGTACATTTTCCAAAACAGACACTGAAAATGCGAAGTGTTTAAAAATGAAATTATTAAATGAAAGAAGAATGCATAATATGTGTTCTTTAAAACAAACTTTGCAATAATAAAGCTTTCACACTACAGACCGTCCTTCGCGCCAGTACAATCGTGCGCAGCCAAAAGTCAAGCTGCAGCACTCGCTCGCTCATACAAAATGTACAAAACATGTCCAGACCCGCACAGGGAACAGAACATGGACCACATTTCAGATAGTTTCACGCTTTGAGACAAACCACCTGTGCTTTTAAGTTAACGCAAAAATCTTGAGTTGTTTTCTTGGCTGCGTGGCTGTACATAGCGCGAAGAGAAACTATTCGGAAAGGCGTCCATGTTTGTAGTTCCCTGGGCGAGTTAAGCTAGCGGCGGTGTGTGGGAGCGTCGTAGCCATCGGAATCACGTGTCCCCGCGTCCCTCTCGTGTCATTGGGTCTGGAAGTGCTGCGGAGACGCGAACGTGACCCGGTGCTGCCCCCTTAGTCATGTGACCTCGGTCATGGACGCCGAGTGGTTCTGCGGAGACACAAGCGGAGCAAAGGGGCGAAGGAGAGGGAGACGGAACAGAAAGTGCCAAAGGGGTAAAAAAATGGAGGATAAAGGAAAACGGGGTGAAATCAAAAGTCAGTGTTAGCAGACCGTAGTGGTATATTAGAAAAGAGGTGTTGGTTTTAGAGCATGTGTCATCTCTGCAACAAAAGCATATTAAAGTATAGCAAAGAAATTGAAATAAGAAGAACACAAGGGAAGGGAAAAGACAAATGCAACGGTGATGGAAGGAAGGAGGTAAAATGGAAAAAGTGAAGGATGGGATAACAACACAAACAAAACACAAAAACATGCAGATTAGGAGCAAGAAATGATGAATGTGGGAAGACAGGATGGGACACAGGAAGACAAAAAGAAAAACACACAACACAGTTATATTTAGTACTGTTGTTTGGAAGTTTGGAGGTAAAACATACACATCATGCACACAGCAGTTTCTCTTTTATCTACAATAAGTTACACAGAAGGTTTATTAATAGGACTGATATTTAAAATGTCAGTCGGTTGTTTGTTTATAATTTGAGATATAATTGTGGCTTGTTACATGTTGAGTCACACTTAGTGAGTCCATTCGCTTCATTAGACTAGTCCACAGGGAGAGACCTCAACCAAAAGATCCAAGACAGATGAGGGGAGCAGAATGTGCTTTAAATGCAGAAACTCTGCCTGTGTACTAAGCCCCACCTTCTATAATTCACTATTTATTTATTTTTTCCTTTTAGTTTTTATATTATCATGATTCATTCTATTGTTTGTTTATCTGTATGTGGCTAAATTGAACCTGACTGTGCTTTAAGACAATGTTATAATGCTTTAGCTGGAACACGGCCAAACATGCAACATGTCAAAGTGGACTGAGGGTCTGCTGAGGCCCAGGGCGCCTCGCTGTCTGTCCACACTGAACCCAGTTAGACCACGGGTCTGGTAAAAGGGCCACAGATGCACCTCCATGTATCAAGTAAGTGGGAGCGAGGAGCAGAGCAGCAGGAGCAGCAGTTCTGCAGGATGAGGCCAGACTATAGTAGTAAAAGTATAAAATCAAGTAAAAAGACGTCTGCAGTTGCCTGAGCAAGTGTACAACCTCATCCACTTTTCCTTTTCTCTGTGCTGCTTCTTTGTTCTTAAAAATCAACATTTATCTGTAAATCCACAATAACTTCTCATCTGAACTATATATTCCATGTAGGGTGTCCAATATTTATTTTAAAGAACTGACATTTAGGTGTAAATCCATTCTGACTTCTTATCTGTATCTATCTGGACCCTTAGTCTGTATTTACTTTTTGTATCACACTTCTGTATTTGGATCCCATTCCATTCTTTGTGTGCTCAAAGTAAAATAAAAATGGAAACTTTCTAACCAAGTCTTAGACTTATAGTCTTGACTCCAAATGTTGAAGTGGTAAGTCGTACTTTTCTTCATGTGAGCTTATCCATCAGTTGAGATGTAAAACAGGGACATTTCAGGGACACTGATATAGAGTCATCTCCATATTACTCCTGATGTCAGTGTGGCTTAGCACAGCAATGACAACATATGTATTTTTCAGTGGAATTTGAAAGTAGGCAGAGACAATGAGCTTGGATTCTTTATCGTTATAATTTAGTTTCCTATGTTACAAACTGAAGACATTAAACTGAAACACAATTCTGATAACACAGACTTCAGGTTTAAACCACATTCCACTAACAAATAAACTCCGACAAGGTGAGGTTTGTCTCTAGTAGATTTTACACTAAAATCACACAGATATTAAGCATTTTAATGATAAGAAAACTGATTTTAGGAGAAAAATTCAGTGCTAGACAAATTCTACCTCTCAGCAATGTAAAACCTTGTCATTTGATGCTGCTCGTCCACAGACAGAAGCAGGAGTGAGTGGCCACAGATATTCTCACACCCCAGAGGTAACACAGTAGTTTGTGGTGTGGGTCAGGTGCATATTTTACCTGTGCGCTGAGGGTCTCCAGTGGGCTCTCCACTCTGGGGAAGGTCATGAGGGGCAGACCGCGGTATTCCTCTGGCTTCTGTTTACCTGCTGCTCCGTGCACACCTTTGAAGTTATTCACCACACACACACCCTGAAAACACACGTGCACGAGGGTCAGTGCAGTGTAGAGCACGAGGAGAGGGAGGCGGCACTGCACAATCCACAAATAGTTCATTAAATCATTTCATTTAAAAAAGCTCTGTTCTATGTGTAGTTAATTAATTTCAAGATTTTAATTGAAAATATAAAGTCATCTTATAATTCAGTCAGCTACAGATATAACTACAGACTTTTCAGCTTTTTCAGTTCCCAAACCGACTAAAAACAGCTTTTATTTTCTTTAAACAAACATAAAATAAGACAAATCTGATCCAGTGTGAAGGTAGCTGTGATTTAGCTTAAGTAACTACAGATCAACTTTGTATAAATGAAATATTATCAAATATTATGAGACTTATTAGGTCAACTACAACCAGTAAATTAACTTATCACATCAATTTTCATATATTTTTTTGTTTCAAGTAAAAAAAAAAATAAAAATCTTGAAAATTGTCAATTAAAATGTCAACAAATTAAAATGTCAACGACCAAAATTTGGAAGCAAAATGTATCTGCGCCAATATTCGATACCAGTGTCAGATTAGATTAGTGCATAACAAGAGATTGTATAAAGAAGTGGACTATGGGAGTG
>JACN01072918.1:0-12079 GCA_000787155.1 Scartelaos histophorus | reverse complement strand
AAAATCCTTAAAGTTTTTGGTCACAAAAGTAAACACTGCAATTTCAAGTACTATGTGACATCACTCCATGTGTTACTGAATACAAACACTGGGCTGCAGGGGCTTTTTTTTATTATTATTATTTTTTTGAAGCTATTGAAACAAAAGGTTAAAAAAATACAGGTTACTATTATATAAAGAAAAACATAACCAAAATCCTTAAAGTTTTTGGTCACAAACTGTGCAGTGTGCCTCCAGTAGATACTGCAATTTCAAGTACTATGTGACAACACTCCAGTGTTACTGAATACAAACACTGGGCTGCAGGGGCTTTTTTTTATTATTATTATTTTTTTGAAGCTATTGAAACAAAAGGTTAAAAAAATACAGGTTACTATTATATAAAGAAAAACATAACCAAAATCCTTAAAGTTTTTGGTCACAGAAGTAGACACTGCAATTTCATGTACTATGTGACATCTCTCCAGATGTTACTGAATACAAACACCGGGCTGCAGGGGCTTTTAAATGTGGTCAAACACAGTGTTCCTCATATGTCCAGAGCCTTTCTCTCCTCTTCCCTTCTTCCTTCCCTCATTTTTCAGTCCAGGTACTGCCCAGTTTAGCATCTCTATTTGAAATGTGGTTGTAGAGGAAGTTTAGGTGTTTAAGTACGCATGCAATCTATGTGTTTGTATGTGTGTTTAACGTTTAGGGTCATTATAATTCCATGCAAAGCAAAAACATCTCCATGGAGACATAAAACTGGCTGACCTTCACCAGAAAAGTTGCATAGCGCGCCTTTAATGCTGGGTCCCGTTACTGTTTCATGTGTCACCCGATCGCCCCTTGACCCCTGCGCACCTCTCCTCCGGTGGTGGTTTTATCCCGCCCGATAAGGTCCTCCGTCAGTCACGCCGACCCCTGGGACACCGTGACATTTAGCGAGTGGCGCAATGTCGCCGCAGCTTACGCGACCTTTCACAAAACACTCCACGACGCGAGAGGGGCCGCACATGTCTCCAACGAGAACTTCATTTGGGCTCCACCGCTCGCTCTATAATGATGTTGCAAGGCTGGAGGAAATTGGTTCTGTTAAAGGTCCACCTGATGCATGCTGCAAATTAGAGAAGGCAAATTGACATGATACAAGAAATGAATAAAATGTTCCAACTGGGGAGCTTTGAGCGTCGGTGGGTTCGTTTTTTGCCCTATGAGGACAGGGATGACGGTGATGTTGTGCAAAACGCAGCAAGGAGGTAAGAAGAAGCCAAACGATTCTTTCCTGGAATAAAAATAATTATAGAGAGAAGGCGTGTAGTGTAGATATGACTGGACTAATACTGCCATCTAGTGTAAAGAGGAGAGATAGCACTTTTAACTGATATGGTCTAGTGGTGTAATGCAAATCCTATTCTTAAATTATTATCAGTGTTTAATAACTACTACAAGAAACAGTCAAGTATATATAAGTAAAATACGTTTTTTTTTAACTTACACATATACAATTCTGCAATTATGCCTTATCTGACACCAGTCACTTGCTATTTTTGCCATTTATTTTTAATATATGATTGTCATTTATAGTTTTACTCTTTGGTATAGTGTGATGTGTGAGCTACTCTATACAAATAAATTCCCAAGTGGATCAATAAAGGTTTTCTGACTCTATGTCTAATAATATAACCAAATGAATTGACAAATAATACAGTAACAGAGGCACATTTGGAACATTCACAGTTGTGTAGAATAAAAATAATGTCTTTAACCATGTCTTTAACAAATCTGGCTCCAGATTCTGATCATAACTTCTCTGTCATTTGCAAAGACATGGTTGTGGTGGAAGTTCTTAAGTAAAATGTTTAGGTATATGTACCTTAAGTAAATTTTACAGTGTATACTTAAAATTGAACTGAAAAGATTTTATTAAATTTTTTTCGTATGGTTGTAGGGTGTTTTTTTTTTTCTTCTTTTTTTTTCTCCCTTTTTTTTTTAATCATGTTTGTGGTAATATCCTGACTAAAGTTTTTGAGTTCAAGCTCTGACAAAAACAACAAAAATAAGTACACATAATGCATAGAAAAAAAATGGTAACTGATTTGTATTGCAACCAAAAATCTGTATTTTTGGTCTGTATTTTTTTTTTTAATCAGTACCACCTTTATCACTAACAAATTAACAGCACTTTATCAAAATCTGTGTGAAATACTCATTTGAAATAGTACTTTTTACTCTTAAAGTATATTTTTGAATGGGTACTTTTATATAAGTAACAAAACAGAGTACTTCATCCAGCACTGGTTAATAGTAATGTAACCTACACCCTGTTGTCCAGAAGTATTAGCCGACTATATTCCCTGCCCAGAGTGCACGGATCTGCAGTTTTAGCCCAGTGCATCCCGCTGTTGGTTCATCAGGAGTTTTGAGCCCATGCATCCCAGTTTACAGAGCCTGAATGCTAATGCTGCCATTGAGATGCAGAGCGCAGAGTCAGAGCAGGGACCTGGGCTTTCATACAGCCAGTCAGTACAAAGCCCACAAATGTATGCACAAGATACCAACTAATAGCTTTAACCCATACAGAATCACACCATTTGTCTACGAGGAAGTAGGGGGATCTTTCGGGTCAAACTGTGTATAGGACAGAACTGTTTCGTAGACTAAGAAGAATGACCTGCTTTGACTCCAGGGACTGAATTTTGATTAGTCGATTATTACACAGAGCAAATGGCGACACCTTAATCACCTCTCTGTATGCACTCATCATTTGGATTCCTGGATATAGGAAATGCTCATGTTATTGCTGATTCAATGATTGGGGATACTCTATCTATATGGAAATGGATTTGTGTAGAACTTGTTCTGCTGGACGCTGTAAACAAACTATGAGTCAGTGTGTTATTCTTACAGCTAATGAATGTGCCTATTGGAACAAGAAAACAATACCAATATAAAGCCCCATCTGTAAAAGAAATCTCAGTTGTCAACAAATTAGACCAATTTGATATGCAAAAACATTCAATTTTGCTTTAAGGTTGTTTGCTTTAAAACAACAGGTAAAATCCTCCAAATGTAGCTCTGACTTCTGCCTTAAGAAATGACAATAGCAGAGAAAAAGATAAGTTACACAACTCTGACATTTCTTTTTTTCTAAAGTAGTCTGTAGTCTATAGCATTTTAGACAAAACAGTAAATGGTTAAATTTGTATATAGCACTTTTCTACCTTCAAGGCACACAAAGCATCACTCATCACACATTCATACACCAGTGTACCTAGGGGGTGAAGTGTCTTGCCCAAGGACACAACAAAAGCATGTATCTATGGGAATTGTACCCCCAAACTGTGGGGCAGTGGACCTAACCATTCAAGCAATGATGTTTATGTCAAGAGTGGTTTTGAACAAGTGAACAAACACTGAAACTTTGAGTGTTCATTTGAGGGTCTGTTGCTTATTTGTGTGTTTCATCTACTGTACTAAACAATTTCCTGTGTGTGCAAAACCTACAGCTAACAGTAAAATGATCATTTTACTAATCACCTGGTGAATATGGATGTGCACACTCACATATAACCTCGGTGACAGTTTCCCAGAAGCCATCAGATGGAGTCATCATGAGCAGCCTGAGAATGAGCTGAACTATTGGGAGATGAAAGAAGTCTGGAGCTGCAGGCCCCACCACAGCTGAGACACATGAAAGACACCTCTAGAAGCTCTGCTTCCTGTTATGCACTCATCATCACCATATGCTATGTTCATTATACAAGCACAAGGGACCCATGCAGACAAAAATAATATGTGGTATCAAAGAGCTATGCTTTTGTAATTGTTATTGTTTTCTTTAGAATCAGAGTGATGTCCAAATGAAAAACAAGATGTGTCTACAAGGGGAATATATGGCAACAAATCAATTTAAGCACATGAAAATTGTTACATTGTTAATTTAGCTCATGGATATCTATAAAAATGCATGATTATCACAGAAATCATCTGAGTATGACATCACATCACATGTAAAGCACAGACAGACATAGACTCTTTTGGTTTAATTGCATGCGCCTAAAATCAATTCTACGTTTTTAACTAAAAGCTCATTGTTATTATGTTCTATATTTGACTATTAAAATATTAGTAGATCCTATTTATGTTATGCTCTTGGATTCTGACAAATGTAACTATATTATCTCACTTGGAAATGCTTTTAATATTTGAGTAGTCAACTGATTCCGGCTTGATTGAAAATTTGTCAGTGAGTCTATATAGACTCCCACATAATATCACGACTGCACTGCTCCATTTGATTTATTATGCCTTGGATTAGTGTATTCTACAGAGAGCCTTTTGAGGACCTGTATTGTTGCTGAACCTCACCCTCAGGTTCAGGTGGACACAGGCTGTATCACAGAGCGTGATCTGAGCAGCCGTACAGAGCAGCACTGGGCAAACACCCACCTGATAAGAGGCAGCAGCGGCCATGACACACACCTACATCCTGATTTCCCATCTGCCCCAGTGTACAGCCCACACTGCTCAGGCGCTGCGATCCAACCAGATCAGTGCCTGAACAAACAGAAGGTACACAGGCTGTAGAAAAATCATATGTTTACCTCTGTCTCCTGTGCCAAGCTGCAGTGGCACTGGGTGCTGCCCTGTCCCAGTCCTGGCACTGCATACCCAGTCTAAGGGCCGACAAAGAGGCCAACACCAGAAGTGGGCAGAGTAACTCTAAATAGTATGAACATTACTAATTAATTCATATTCCTCAAAAAGAAGTAAACATTGGTGGTCCAAGGAATTACTCAAGAGTATAATAGTACTTGGGAAAACTACTATTCTAGTAAGAGTAACTTAAATTTTAGGCTAATGTCGGGATTCATCATTGAAATTAAAATTTGATATTACAATAATTTGAAAGACAAAACATTAAATGATACACAAAAAAGTAGTATTTTCAAAGATAGACACAGAAATGGGAAAAAGTAACGTAAATATCTGAAGGGAGACTATATTGTGGACTGTGTTTATCACACCATTGTATTTTAAAACACATTTTAAATTATGCCTTCCTTTTTAACTGAATGTTTTGTTGAAATTGCACTTATTTATGCCCTTATGCATTGCACAGATCTGGTTGGAGAGGGGGTTGTAGCGTGATGATTCAGATCAGAGACAGGACTTCTCTCTGCATTTAGACACTGGAACTGGCAACCCAAAAGAGAGTCTCATGTAAAGCTCATTCTCCTTGCTGATTGGATAATTATCTTGAGAACCAAAACGCGAAATTATAACATAAGCAAGCAACCTGAACCAGAACCGTGTCATCTTGTGTAAGTTAGTATTGTCAGCTTGGTCTTTTTTTCATTCAGGGGTTGATGCAACAAGAAGGGCCTGACTACAGATTTGCGGCGCACACTGGACGACTTTATATGAGAATCCAGCTTTGTTATTGCTATAGGTTTGATAAATGTATTTATCTCCTTGTCATACTTGCTTTAGAACTGCATGAGTGTAGCGTTATAAATAAGGGATAGTGGTTCATATCCAGTACTACATGTTGCTCATATTTGACTCATATATACATGCTGTTTTCCTCTCACTGCATCCTTGAATTGTGTGAACCACTCATCTCCAAACAACATGGGGCTTGTGGCATCCATTTAGACGCAGGACGGCAAAGCTAATGTTGATTCCGGACCCTAACAGTCTGCGTGCAAATATGCAATCAACAATGTGGAGTAGGCAATTAGAACAGTAGTGCCCCATTCAGCAGAAAGCATTTTAGCTCCATCTTGTTAAATGACAAATTCAACAAACTAATAAACAACATTAATATGCAATTTAGGACATTATTTATCACACGGCTAACGGGCACTTGCATCAGAGACTTGTGGATGGTGATGGCCTGACAAATAAATCAAGCACTTATTCTCTAGACAGTTCATTGTGTTGCAGCTAAGACACTATACTGTATATTATAAACATTGCACGTACTTGAACGGCAATGGGATTTGCATGGTGAGCAGCTGAAGGGCTCATACTGTGCTATTTTCTGATCTATATTATAATGTTTCCTCGTCGCAAACATAACTGGAGTTGTGTTTTGTTTCGTTCACACGTTTAACACACAAATCTTGCAGGTTTAGGCTTTCTCAAATAGAAAAACTGGATGATTTCAGTCCAGGAAAGGTCAATCTCTACTGAACAAAAGGTTAAAAGCAGCTTTTAACTCTAAAACTATCACTGCATGACATCACGAGTTGGAACAGAGCATTTTGAGCTTTGGAAATGTGGACTGACTAATAAATAATAAAGGATTACACAAACATCTGTGAATAAAACAAAACACAACTCCAGGTATATTTATCTAAGTCTGAATGTATAGGAAGATTAAATAATGTAATAAAAAACTAATTCCAATATGCATTTTTGGGTCATGCAGGGTGGATAAGCAAATAACAGCTGTAAGTTATAATATCTTCATAAAATGCTAAAAGGCACATAGAAAATCAACAGCCACCTCATTATTGCCTTAACATTCAAGTTAAAATGCATCCCCCCTACAGCGGAAAGACAGAAGAAAAATAAAATACCAGGACACAATGCTGCTGAGATTGACTATTCATGGCGTCTCATCAACATAAATATGAGTTCATTTTGGTCTAAGTACACGCTTGTTTGCATCTCCCTAAAGAGAGAGATTTCCCACACTGAACAACTGCACATTTTCTTTTACGTACTATTTCTAACACCTTTGAGAATCACCGATAACGCTGTATGTTCATTATGTGAGACAAATACATAAACAAAGTGAGATTCCCTGACTGTGCTGTAATTTGCATGCACATGAATCTCAATGAGATTATGTGCAGCAAGACTGTCCTCTAGTGGAAAACACAGAGTACTGCAATATACCAGCTGTGGTTCTCAACTGGTGAAGCTTTCAGGCAAATCTTCCAGCATCTTCAAGCTATTATGAAAAGCCAAGACTCAAATACAAATACTAAAATATATTAAACAACATGATTACATTTAGTGACATTATGGGGGAATGAATAAGATTTACTTTTAAAATATTGTTTGTCATTAGAAATAACAAAACTGGCCATTGCTAATTGACAAAAAAAAAAAAAAGAAAACCTGTTTGACATTTCCATAATAAACTATTTCCTACCTCACAGCTTCCCACTATGGCTGTGACATTTAAATGAGGATTTTTCCAGCATGCAAAGGTATTGTACAATATCTTACACAGTATTGACCCTGTCAGAGCAGGAAGTCATTTCTGCCCATGTTGGAGTCTTTGTGCTAAGCCACGTCAAGGATTTATTCTCCCTGCAAACCTTGGGCTGTTTGTGGGCCTGCTGAGTAAGGTTATGTTTTGCAAATATGACAGAAGTGAAGCCAATTTAAAAAGGTCTGAGAAATTGCACTTGTGTATAATGAATGCTGAAAAGCAAAGGTGTTGTAAAACAGAGGTTACACCAAGAAGGTCCCTGGTTTGATAACCAGAATATGTAGTGGCAGTGAGTTCTCATTTGCTTTCTTCTTTTTAATGTATGAACCAAACAGGGACCTCGGACCCGTTTGACTAGGATCATGGCTCAAAATGAAACATGGATGAAAAGCAAAATAGTAGTTCTTAGGAAAACTAAAATCTTTATGTTATTATAAATGACCAAAAGACTAATGTTATTTTACCATATTTAATCAAATCTTTTTTAAATGCAAAAAGCTATAAACGTTATAAAAATGTTTACAACATTATGAAGGCAGGCCATGTTAAAAACACACACATAAAACCTCTAACACCAACACACACGCAACAGCTAAGATAACATAACACTGTGGAGTCAGAAGAAATGAATAATGTAATATGAAACAAAAGTTCAAATCCAAGGTAAACATGTCATGGAGATAAGGCAAAGATACCATTTCATGTTATCAGAGGAAGGCTACAATTAGCCTCACTCCAAGTGCTGCAGCCTTGTCACCTTAAATCCAGTAAAACCTACTAATCCATAATCCCGCTGGCCTTTCATTGGCTCTCTTTAGTCCATGTGCAAAGACTGTCCCACAACACACAGGTCCGGGTGGGAGGCTGAGCGCAGTGAGGCCCGCAGCTCTGATTGGCTCCCCCATAAATCCTGCTCTTCCACTGAGTCGTCATCCAGCCTGTAAACACGACACACCAATGTATAATTATAATGAATAAAATGGAAATATGATACACTTTTGTCAGAAAGTAGGGTGGTAATTACAAAACTATGAGAATGTTATTTTGAGAGGCTAGAAAGAGTCCCAAACACTCACCCTGGTGAATATATCATGGGCTCACTTCCACAGGTCTCTGCATAAGAGACTGATGGAGATTGAGGAGGCAGGTTTAAACTTGGCCTTCTGTCCGACTGACTTCTTCTTATGAATGGTCGAGATCCTTTTGCAGGGAAACGCCCCGGACCTCCCCACATACGGGAGAGGAAAGAAACCCGAGAAGACGTCCACGCTTCGGGTGGTTTGGGGACAGGACACGGAGGAGCTTCAAACAGGGATGGGGAAGCAGGGCAGAACACTGAGCGGGGATTGTTCATTTTGCGGGTCAAGTCTTCTCTGCTGTTCTCTCTGGACCATCTTTGTAGTTTAGGAGAGGCAGGGGGTGACGGCGCTTTGAAAGGGTAAGAGTTGTAGTTTAACATGTTTTGCTTGCACGTTGGTGTTCTTGGAAGTTTCCTCTGAACGACTGAGCTTGGGGGAGTGCTGGCTGTGGAGGAGCCGCTGGAGGAGGGTGGTGAAGGCTGTCTTCTGAGGTTGCTGGGACTTGGGAGTCTTCTGTGCAAGAGGCTCGGGGTTGTGGGTGTGGAGGGCAATATGCGGGTCTTAGATGCAGGGGGAGTGGGAGGTGGATGATTTCTGACTGAAGCTGAAGGAGGCACAGGCACAGGAGCATTGGTGCATTCTTTCATTTCGCTATTTTCAGTTGTATCTTCACTCATACAAGTTTCTGATGATGCACAACTGGCTGGTTTCTCTGCATGAGAGGTTCTAATGTTAATAATCCTTCTAGCCTGTTGGCATAAAGCATTGTTTTCTTTTTGTTGGGGTTCTGGTTCACTGAGCTTTGATAGAGCAGGTGTCTCATCTCTGTTCACTTTAGCAGAAGTTGATAGAACTCCTCCTTTGCTCGGCAGCACAGTCACTGGCTGCACTGAAGCCTTTAGTCGCTGTGATACCATGGCTCTTTTTGGCATAGGTGATTTGTTGACTTTAGTAACTCCATCATCTGAAGGTCCAGTAGACAGACTTTTAGCACTTTCAAAGGACTTGTCCATTAAAACCTCTATTGGGGGTGGAGGCAAACTGTCCAGGTCAAAAAAGTCAGTTTTCTCAGATTCAGACTCAGATCTACAGCTGGTGAGGCCACTGCTGAGCACAGCCTCCATATTACCCAGTCCAGGCATGACAGGGACACCACATTTTTTCACTCCTCGAAGAGGTCCGAGGACTCTAGGCCCCTCACGCTCCTCTACTCCTTGGCTGAATGTGTCAATTAGTTTTTTCACAGAGTTTCGACCACGGCAAAGGCGTGAGGAAGGCCTGGGGGATGATGGGGGAGTAGGAGGAGTGCTCACTTTTACATCATTAGTTATGACATCGGTGGATGTCTCAACAGGTTTATCATTTTTTTCTTTCTTTTCTTGTTTCTTCTTAGTGGAATCTACAGGGCCTTCTTTATTTCCAGTGGCTTGGGCATTCTTCTCGAGCGATGCATTTTTCCTTACTCGTTTTGGAGATTGTAAGATGGGGGTTCTTTGATTTGGCTTTGCTGCAGGAGTTTTAGTATTTGTCACTGCTTTATTCTTGGACATTTTCTGAAGCTTTTGGTTTAAATCGTTTTGAGTCCTTTCTAGTTCGAGTAAGGTGGGATCCTCACCTTTGCTCCTCAGCGACTCTGCTGACTGAGAACGGCGTGCTTTGGTCACTGCAGTCTTTTTCTCCACTACCTTAGCTGTTTGAGGCCTCTTTGGAGTTTGCTCTTTATCATCTGCCCATTGTTGTTTAGTCCTTTTTGGACTGTCGCCTATTTTTGATTTGGAAAACTGTATTCTACCACTGATGGCATTTTTCATCTTAAGTGTCATTTCCATATTTTGAGGATTCTCTATTCGCTTTGGAGGTATTCGTCTGGGATGGTCACTGTCTACAGATATAGAGCGTGGTCTAAATCTACATTTGTCTTTCAATTCTTCATCTACCTCGTCCTCACCATCCTCCCCGGAGAATGATCCTAGTACTGAGTCCCTTTGTTCATTAGCCAGGATAGTGCATGCAGAGCCTAATGAGTGAAGTGATGTGAGAGAAACACTTGGACTTATCTGATTTGTAAACATTTGTCTTGAAGATCTTCTGGGAAACGCCTTATATCTCATTGGACTGGCAGACATTGTCCTGTTTGTCCCAGTGGAGCCACAACTCTCTGGTCTGTGCTGTTTATCAGATCCTGCAGTAGATTCACTCTCTCCTCCGATACCACTGTCCTCACTGAACAGAGCCGAGTCCTCAGGCCCCGGCTTCCGCACAGAGGCCATTTCAATGCGACACAAAAGGTGCATTAACCTTGTCTCGGCTGCATGTTTGGCTTTGAGTTTCTCCTCTAACAGCTCAGAGACTGAAGCAAAGTATTCGATTGCTTCTTCTAAGGCAGAGTCCCCCAGCCGACCCACACTGTGGCTCACATTGCGCATTCTCTGAGTGGTGTATTGAAGCAGCTGCTGCAGCAGGTCTGGAGGGGGCTCCCCATCAGCAGTGCACTTCGCAGATGAAAGGTTCTTCATTTGGCTGGGCCAGGCCAAATGTTCCCCATATTCTTTGAACACTTTTTCACCCTCTTCTGCCATTTCTTCTAATCCCTGAATGATTTCCTCATATCTTAAGGACATAAAGGCCACCATAGGCTGTACAAGGACCTGAGTTTGCGCAGCTTGTTCCAGCAATTCAATTAAACTGTCATATTTGACTATACTCGGATTCAAAAATCCATATGCCCCTTGGTGAGCTCTCACCAGAGGTTCTGGAAAATCCACTTTTTGCTCACTGTGGCAATTGTCTGTTTCCTTCTCTTTCTTTTTTAATGTCTTTGCACTTTTGCTGTTTTTCTTTGTCTTTTTACATAACTTTTTGTCAGCTCCAGCTGGCCTCTCTCCTGTCTTCTCTTTCTTTTGGGTCACGATGCCATTTTCCAGTCCTTGAATCTTCACTATATCCATGTTCACCGCTTCCAGGGTCAGGTCAGACACAGACCTCTTCTGTGGTGGAAAGTGCCCATCCTTTTGAACATCCTGACTTTGTACAGTGGTCTTTTGCTCCTTTGCATCACGTTCTGCTGAGCCAGGAAAATTGCAGCTACTTCCCTCCTCAGTTAGCCTTTCTCTGGGATTCTGTAAAGGTGGAGGCGGCAACATTCGACCTTTCCTCAATGGACCCAAAACCCCAAAATTGTTACCTTTTGAAGGTGCGCAGCCCATTCTGAAAACTTTCAGCAGGCTGCGTTTAGTCTCTCCTTGTGGCTAAAGCAGCAGGCAATGAAGCAAAGAGGCGTACACAGTCCTTAGCCACCTGTCCTATCTGTCATTTTCAGATGGCTTCGATTGTTCGGGCAGATAAGGTCTCCGTTCACAAGGAAACCATGAAAAAAGCACACAGAAAAATCCATTTCACAAATATCATCCAACAGTAATTTCCAGGTGCAGTAAAATGTAGACAATTTTTGAAATGTGGCTTACAGAGTGCTCCTTCCTAGTGCACCTTACAAAAGGACAAAGAGCTGATAGGATTAACAAGGCTTTCAGTGAACTCCACAGCATGCACATATGTCACCTAAGGCACAGAAAACTCACCTACTTAGAAGAGCATAAGCTCATTAAGGTAATAGGGGCTGGCCTCTGCATGGCTTTTTATAGACACATATCGACTGTCCAGGCCATCACATAGACTTTCCAAAAAACAACAAATGTAGTAACACAGAAAACATTATTGTATTATAAAATATAGGCTAATCCATGAAGCAAAGCATACCTAGAAGTAAAAATACATGTTTTGGAAATGT
>JACN01013312.1:0-10052 GCA_000787155.1 Scartelaos histophorus | reverse complement strand
TCTCTCTGTCTTTCTGTATCTCTGTAGCAGATTTTTTTGCATTTGTGCCAAAATAATTACGTGATGCTGAAAATGGAGAATCAGAGCAATGGCGTCTTAAAAAAAGGTCTTAAATTTACACAAAAATGGGACTTTTGTGAGCTTTAAACCATATTAGAATGTTGTTACCTCCTCAAAAACAGACCTAGAGTTGTTTTATTTCATTCGCACCCATTGGTTTTGCAAATCATATCGATTCTTATTTGCGTCTTGCTGTACTACGATTCTCAGTCCCCTCTATGCTAACGTAAGACGTAAGTGCCACTTTTTAGCAGTCATTGACCGAGCCGGGGTACGACCGTCTCAAAGAAATCACCTTGAATGGGTCATCTGTCTGTACACCGCAGATACGAACTGGAAAATCGCACTCCAATTCTCCTCAAAAGCAATTTAGAAGTACTTAGCAGCTACGAAAATGAGCTGCTAGCGACTCGAGGACGGCGAAAGCTTTCCGTGTACCTCCAATCATTGTGTTTCATCGCCTTTTCTTCGCCTCTACGGACCAAACCGCACCATAAATCTGCCCATTATGGCGTGGGTACAGTGAGTTGTATAAAACATGTAAATTCAGCTCAGATCTGTGTCAAAAATCGAAATCAGTACATTTGAAGTTTTAGACGTCCTCAAAATCTGTAAAAACAAAGTGTAACTTTTACTCTTTCAGTAAATTTTTCGACAGGCACTTTAATACATTTACTTCAGTCATTTCTTTTCATGTGATGCTTTTGATTTGACGTGATTTTATTTATTTATTTAAATTTTTTTGGTGAGATCAAATTAGATCAAACAGTTCTATCTTGCATTTATTACATTTTATAGTTTTATAGCTCAAAAATACCTAAGCCTAAACCCCTTTGGCCACTGTTTTGTATGAATTGTTTGTAACAGGCTATTAACCACTTGTTTAAGTACATAACCAAAGAAAATAAACTACTACTACTATGAATACCTAGAAAAACAGGCGTTCTATCATTTATTTTTCAAAATAAAACCAAAAATAAGAAAAAAATTGTTTGGGTTAGCATTAAGGGTTGTCTCCAAAACTAAAATGAGAAATACCGATTCAGGGAGTGGAGACCTGGTTTAGTCTTTGTTTAGTCCTGGTTTAGTCTTTGTTTAGTCCTGGTTCAGTCTTTGCTTAGTCCTGGTTCAGTCTTTGCTTAGTCCTGGTGATCAAACACAAAATCGAAAGCTGGAAAAACAAATCATCATCTTCTTTTTATTTTGGTTTTGGAGACAAATAATGAAGGAAGTTGTGTTTCCTTTTCTTATTTTTGATTTTATTTTGAAAAATGAATGAACGAACGATACACAGTTTCTGTAACTTGGTCTGGTTTGGTCTCCAGGTAGATACAAAGGTGTAACTCCATATTGCGAAACATTCTAGAGAAAGCATCTTCACAGAGAAAAGAATTTGACAGACGGTCCACCGGAAAAGTTACACAAAATGGAGTATTTCTTCCACAAATGATACTACTGATACTACAGAATACTACATAAATTAGCTGCAAGCAATGATGACGAAAGCCTTCCATGTACCTCCAACTATTGTATTTCATTACCTTTTCTTCCATTACCTCTTTCAGTACGTTTTTCAACTGGAACTTGAATATGTTTTCTTAAGTCATTTCTTTTCATGTGATTCTTTTAATTTCACGTGAGTATTTGGGGTTTTTTTTGGTGCGGAACTTTAGATACGTCATTGCTCTGCTTCGAATGTTCCACCGTATGACATTAAACATTTCTATCTTACATTTATTTTATTTGTTTTGTTTGACAGCTCAAAAATACCTAAGAAAAACATTCAGACTGAGCGGGGTCGCCTCTCCACAGAACTGACCCATAACCCATGTATCATTCGTTTATTTGTTAAAAAAATAATAATAATAAAAAAAACACAAAAAAAGAGATAGAGTTTAGGGTTAGGGTTGTCTCAATTCAATTCAATTTATTTTTGTATAGCCCAAAATCATAACAACAGTTATCTCGGCGGGCTTCACAAAATTGTTAAAATAGCAAACAAAAATGTCAGAGAATGAGCAGAACAAGGAAAAAATAATTAAATAAATAAATAAAATAATAATAATAATCCGTAGTTAATTAATAATTCAAATTACAGAATGTCCAACATCTAGTAGGCAGATGGATAATTGTCCCAGCATCTCCTGTCCTTAGACCCTCCTTCCTCGGCAAGGAAAAACTCAAAAAAACCCAGTGGGAAAAACCGAGAAACCTCAGGGAGAACCACAGTGAAGGAGAGATCCACTCCCATGGACACAGGCATAGATGGCCAGGGCGAGTCCACTGCCAATAAGGTTGTAAAACTGTAGGCCAAAGCTATTGGCAGAAGGAAACTAGTGATCTAACAGGACGAGGACAGATTAATCCAGGACAGAAACGAAAATTAAAAAAAAAAAAAGAAACGATTCAGTGGAGACCTGGTTTAGTTCTGGTTTAGTCCTGATTGAGTCCTGGTTTAGCTCCAATTTAGTCCTGGTGATCAAACACAAAATCGAAAACTGAAAAAACAAATCGTCATCTGTTTCATTTTCATTTTGGAGACAGTTTTGGAGTTCTTTTGCTTTCTTATTTTTTATTTTATTTTTATTCATTTTTATTCTGTAACTTGGTCTCCATGTAGATACAAAGGTGTAACTCCATACTGCGAACCATTTCAGACCGAGCGATAACTACTGTACGGAGAAAAGGATTTGAGGGACGCTCCACCGGAAAAGTTGCTCAAAACCTATTTCTTCCACCGCTACTACGGAATACTACATAAATTAGCCGCTAGCAACTGGAGGATGACGAAAGCCTTCCATGTACCTCCAACTATTGTATTTCATTACCTTTTCTTCTCCTCTACGGACCAAAGCGCACCATAAGTCGCCTCATTATGCTGTGATTACATTTGAGCGTATAGTGAGTTGTAGGGTAAGCGCTGGGGGCCCCCGCGGGACGGCCGGGGCTAGATTAAAAAGTCGGTTCCCAGAGACCGGAGAAGATCAGATCGGAGCGCGGTTCGACTCCCCGATGGCCAAAGACATGATGAGGTACAATCGTCAGCGGGATGAGAGGAACTGTGTCTGGGAAATGAGAGATCCTGGCGGAGATAGGAGGAAGTTGAAAGTGCGTGGAGGTGGGACGGTCTTGTTCTGGTTTAAATACGACGCCACTGAAGTGTACACGACAGGTTAGGTTTCTCATTTCAATAAAACGTGGCTAACTTCAGTCAGTTTAAACG
Organism: Scartelaos histophorus; assembly: GCA_000787155.1. Classification (NCBI taxonomy): domain Eukaryota; kingdom Metazoa; phylum Chordata; class Actinopteri; order Gobiiformes; family Gobiidae; genus Scartelaos; species Scartelaos histophorus. The sequence goes on along the minus strand of JACN01013312.1, from coordinate 6,769 downwards.
CTCGTCTTCATGGAGATGTTATTGCTTTGTCTAGAATGTTTCACGGTCGCCATTTTACATCAGAGCTTCAATTCTAAATAAAATAATAACGCAAATTAATTCTGCTTCAAAAAGTCCATGAAAATACTTGATTATTTGGAATTTAACTTAATTCCAAAGTAAGTGGGTGGTTTATTTCGATATTAAAGCCATTATTTTTTCTTAAAAATAATTCTGGTGGTTCGTGCTCGTTGGGTTGCCCTTCTGATGTTATTAGGTTTAGTCCTGGTTTAGTCCTAGTTTAGTCCTGGTTTAGTCCTGGTCCAGTCCTGGATTAGTACTGGTTTAGTCTTGGTTTAGTCCTGGTCCAGTCCTAGATTAGTAATGGTTTAGTCTTGGTTCAGTCTTTGTTCAGTACTGGTTTAGTCCTACTCTAGTCCTGGTCCAGTCCTGGTCCAGTCCTGGTCCAGTCCTGGATTAGTCTTGATTCAGTTCTGGCTTAGTCTTGGTTCAGTCCTGGTTCAGTCCTGGATTAGTTCTGGTTTAGTCTTGGTTCAGTCCTTCTGGTTTAGTCTTGGTTCAGTCTTTGTTCAGTCCTGGTTTAGTCCTGGTCCAGTCCTGGTTTCGTCCTGGTCCAGTCCTAGATTAGTTTTGGTTTAGTCCCGGTCCTGTCCTGGATTACCTCTGGTTTAGTCTTGCTTCAGTCTTGGTTCAGTCCTGGATTAGTACTGGTTTAGTCTTAGTTCAGTCTTTGTTCAGTCCTGGTTTAGTCCTGGTCCGGTCCTGGTCCAGTCCTGGTTTAGTCCTGGTCCAGTTCCGGTCCAATCCTGGATTAGTTTTGGTTTAGTCCCGGTCCTGTCCTGGATTAGCTCTGGTTTAGTCTTGGTTCAGTCTTGGTTCAGTCCTGGTTTAGTCCTGGTCCAGTCCTGGATTAGTACTGGTTTAGTCTTGGTTTAGTCCTGGTTCAGTCCTCGATTAGTAATGGTTTAGTCTTGGTTCAGTCCTTCTGGTTTAGTCTTGGTTCAGTCTTTGTTCAGTTCTGGTTTAGTCCTGGTTTAGTCCTGGTCCAGTCTTGGATTAGTAATGGTTTAGTCTTGGTTCAGTCTTTGTTCTGTCCCGGTTTAGTCCTGGTCCAGTCCTGGTCCAGTCCTTGTCCAGTCCTGTTTAGTCCTGGTCCAGTCCCGGGCTAGTCCTGGATTAGTTTTGGTTTAGTCCCGGTCCTGTCCTGGATTAGCTCTGGTTTAGTCTTGGTTCAGTCCTGGTTTAGTCCTGGTTTAGTCCTGGATTAGTACCGGTTTAGTCTTTTTTGGTTTTTTTATTTTGGTGAAGTTTATGATTTTATAGAAAAATAAATCTTAAATTCTGTCAACTAGACCATTGTTTCCCAAACTTTTTTTCTGGGGACCCATATTTTTAAAGTCACAAACCTTTGCGACCGAAATCCACAGACGTTATTCATAAATCACAAAATAAAGGTGGATTTGATCATTGTTGAACATTAATAGGGATATTTTATTGTTGACTGAGTGAGTGTCTCTCTGAAGACACTCAAATAGTTTTTTACACAATGAAAAACAGGAATTGAACCCGCGCTCTCACATATAAGAACTGTATTGGTGGGTTTTTGTTGCCATCTGTTTTTGTGGCTAGACACTGATAGAAATGTTCAGGTTCAGCATTTGTGAATTTACAGTTTGGATATTTCATGGTAAAGTTCAATATCAGGTTTTAGAACTCTTTTCACTTTCATACTAAGCAAGATGGGTGAAGTGTCTTGCCTAATGACACACTGACAAAACTTAAAACTGAGCGGGAATCAATGCCTCATCTTCAACTTGCGGATTTTTAGTCGAGTCACAGTAAGAATCCATGTTTTTTACACCATTTGTAAGCAAAACAAACCAAAAAAGCATCTGTTATTGAATTAATGTAAGATAGATATATTTTTATAGATGTTTAATGCCATACTGTGGGTTATTCGAGGCAAAGGATTATATTTTTCATAAGAAGCTTCGAAAAGTTACAGATACACCTTTAAAACTACCATTTTTCAGATCCTTTCAGCAACTTTCAACAGCTTCAGTGCTAGCTATTTTTAAGAACTATTTAATTAAAAAGTGTCTTCTTTATTGTGCAAGAGCAAAAAAGATAAAAGCATGTTTTCTTTCACCGAAGGAAAGAAAAGACAGTTCCATTTTGTTTTCATTTCTTTGAAGGTTCTTCTGCACACAATCAAAATCTCCACACTTCTGTAAGCCTTACACAACTCTAATCTCCATACCTTTTAAATTAGAATTTCAATGGACAATATTTGGGTTTTTGAGAATTTGAAGATTCTGGCTGACATTTTTGAGTCCTATATTCGTGTTCTTAGGTGCTTACTGTACATTATGTCCAAATTTGATGGAGTTTGGTGCTTTTTTTAAGTCATTTTGAAGATTCACTTGATTTTGTAATGTTCTATCTGCCTGAACCAATCAAAACACAAAATAATTTAAACTGACCAATCACAGTTAACTTCTTTGGAATGTTGCTTTTTCATCCTTTTTGGTCTAAAAACGAGATTTAAACCCAAATTTCAGATGTATTTTTTATTTGTATTTTGAGCCACTATAAATTACTTTAGTCAAGCTTTAATCATACTTCTCATGCTTCTTATGTTTTCTTAAGTATAATGCTGTTAGCTGTTAGCATGCTAACTCAACAACTCGAATGTCCACACTATTCCCTAGTTCGTACCCCTTTATTTAGGGGTTATGCCATTTTTAGGGGTGTCAGAAAGTCCAGTTGCCGAAAAAGTAGTGCACTCAAAATTTCCCACAATGCACCTTGAAAAGTAGTGGGCATCGGTGGTCGCTAAAGAGGTCAATATAGACACAACAAGAGTGAATGAAGCCAATAATAGCGCTGGTTAATGGTTCTGTAGGTCCCAGATTAGGAATAAAACACAACTAAATAATCTGTTATGTATTATGTAAACACAATGAATTTAAATTGACCAATCACAGTTAACTTCTTTGGAATGTTGCTTTTTCATCCTTTTTGGTCTAAAAACGAATTTCAAATTTCAGATGTATTTTTTATTTTTATTTTGAGCCAATATAAATTACTTTAATCATACTTCTCATGCTTCTTATGTTTTCTTAAGTATAATGCTGTTAGCTGTTAGCATGCTAACTCAACAAAGAAGACTATGACTGTGTTCGAATGTCCACACTATTCCCTACTTAGTGCTTTATTTACAGGTTATGCCATTTTTGGGGATGTCCGAATGTCCAGTTGGCGAAAAAGTTGTGCACTCAAAATTTCCCACAATGCACCTTGAAAAGTAGTGGACATCGGTGGTCGCTAGAGAGGTCAATATAGACACAACAAGAGTGAAAGAAGCCAATAATAGCGCTGGTTAATGGTTCTGTAGGTCCCAGATTATGAATAAAACACAACTAAATAATCTGTTATGTATTAGCGGTGTTAGCGGTGTTAGCGGTACTAGCATTAGCCGCATACCTTAGCTCCAGCTGTTAATCGATCAATAATTTCCACATCTCAAAGAAAAATCGAATAATCCACTCCGTTTATGTGAAAACTCTTATGATTATTATTAATACGTGAATAAATACGTGAACCGAATGTAGTGCATTTACGTGCCTGAATTGTTCTGTAAAATAGTGCACTGTAGAGGGCGCTAAAGAGTGTGGTCCTATGTAGTAAATTAGGGTAAGGTGGACATTCGGTCACAGCCTATTTCAAGTCTAAAAAGCCTTGAAAACAAAAAAAAGTGAACAAAGATACACAAATTAATATCCAATCATCTTTATTTAGGACTGAATAGCAAAATTTTATTCATGATCATTTATTTTGAAAATATTTGCCTTTATGTAACCTCATATTTTTGATCATTTTTTAAATTATATCACATGTTTTAGTTAAATGTGTTGGGGATTCTCTAAAACTGTTTTTGATTAAAATAAGTTGACCACTGGAACAAACGTCTGTGTTTTTGGCATGTTTTGTAGATAGAACAGACCTTGTAATTCCAAATGAATCATGTGTTTTCAGAATTAGAAGGTTCTATCTGCGGAAAAAAAACACTTTCACGAATGTCACTAATTAGATTTTCTCAGTTTAGGCTTAGATTTAGGCGCAAACATCAAATAAATGTATAACTTATTTATTTCTGCTTACCAAAACTTCAAATTTAAACATCTCAGAAGTACAAAGAGCGCAGATAGAACCATCGTATTGCACGGGGACGACATATGCAGTGCAGAATGCTTCACGGACCCGGTTGCGTGCCGTCATTTAAATTCAAGGCCAGCGGTGTCCGAGCAGCCGCTGTAAAAATCAATGCCTCCACTCCCTTGCGCTTTTTGTGGCCGTTCTAAAGACACCACAGTTTCCCTTCGCCGAAATGGCTCTTACAGCGTACGTATGGAAGAAAAGTCCAGAAAAAAACATCTCGCATAGAGCATACAACTTTAAATAATGCGCACAATGTCTGTTTATTCGAAAAGTGGTAGGAAATGTAGCTGAACCTGCCACAAAATGCACTTTCATTAGCGGTTTATGTTGCGTAGTCGCTTGTATTGAAAAAGCACTATCTTCTCTTTTTAGCATTGATTTAGTCACAATTAGCAACACATTTTATTTTTTTATTAGGACAAAAAAAACTAAAATTGGGTGCGGTTCAGGACACATGGGAATAGAAAAGAAAGTACTGCTATTTAATGTTGAAAATCACATTCTGTTGTAGAAAGATAAGGTGGTTTTTAGTATCATCATGGCATCAGAATTGTATAATAGTTTTCATTCCAGTCTCTTGGGAGTGTCATGCTCATGGGCACTCTGGAACACTTCAAACTCTCCAAGCAAAAAAGCAAAATATTGTTCTTGAGAAACATTTACAGCTGCAGCTTGTAACCAAAAAATTGACTAAAATTTAAGCATATTTTACACTGAACAGGCTTGCATCTCCGTAAACCTGACTCCTTTTGACCACTTTTGCTTGTTTCCATGGAAATGTTGTATGGTATGTAGAGTATATATGGTAGACATTGTTGGAATGTAATGTAAAAGTAAGTAAATGTAGTAAAGTACTGTACTTAAGTCTAATTTTTAGGTATCTGTATTTTATTTAACATTTTAACATGAATATTTTTTACTTTTATTTTGCTACATTTGAGAGCAGGTATTTGTACTTTCTATTTTACGACATTTTTGAACAGAACTTAAAAGTAAAAGTATTTTTAGAGACTTGCTAAAAAGGTTGAGAGTTTATTTTTAGCAAAAGTTGAGCAAAAAATAAAGTAAAATAAAGACAACTAGGGAAAAAATAAATTCAGTTGTTTCTTTTGAACAAAATTCTAATCTGTATTAAAATTCCTACGTCTGAAGTTTTATAAGATCTTAAAATCTATATAATACTTTTACTTTTTACTCTTTAAGTACTTTTAATTTTCAGTGCGGGTGAATTAATACTTTTATTTAAGTAGTGTCTTTTTAAGTGGTACTTTTACTTGAGTATTTTCTTGCTACTGTATTGTACTTTGACTTCAAACAACAAAATCAAGTACTTCTTCCACCACTGATGATTTCCACGTCATCAAACACCTCTGTCTCCACGGAGAATGTTCCAAAGTAGGCTTTTAACTTCGTATTTCCAGGGATTTGTACCACATCCAGAAACTCATCCGCCGCCGGTTCAAAAACCCTTTCTTTGTTGTAACACTTTCCTCAACAACATTTTTATCTCGTAAACGTTTGCTCGCTCGACCTCGGCGTTAGCTTCCGTCCGCCCACTCCTCTCCGTCTTTAGCGTGCGGTCATACCTCCTCCCTACTGTAAAGATGTTGGTTCTTCAGAGATAAGAGAGGGACCACATCGGAGGCATGACCGGAGGGGGGTGGAGTAGCCAAAACCGGTCACGCGCCGCTAGCTCGAGCCATGTTAGCCGCTATCTCTGCGCCGCACTGACCCGCTGCGCCGACCGGCTAGCCTTATCTGCGCCTCCCTTGGCTTCTTTCTCCCTTCTCCCCACGGACGTCGCGCTAGCAAAAACACTTCGTCCGAGGTATGAGTGGGGGTCACAAAGCGGCGCTATCAGTACTGGACACTGTCAGGCTCGCGGACATTACGATTAGCGACTTATTTATTTATTTTTGCTAACCCCGCGGCGTTCCATAAAGTCATACCAAAACAGTCGTAAGAGGAGATTAATTGAAGTGGTAGTTGCAGGTACAAGTAGCTCATTTCTATGCCGCCTGGAGCCATATTGCGACAGATGCTAGGCTAACACACAATGGTGTTAATGCGTATTGGAGACGGCAGGAGACTTATCCGGCTAATCCAAATTTACATACGCTAGGCTACTTCCGTTTGGGATGGCGACAATAGCATTAGCCCCCCTTATGTGGCTTTAAGCATGCAAATAGCTTCAACATTATTGGTATTGTCCGTGGAAAGGAGAGCAAGAAGTCAAATGCAAATAAATAGGGCGGGTTTCAAACAATGCGAAGTGGAATCATTTTGAAATTTTTGACCCAAAATCTTTTCTATATGTTATATTGTTTTACTTTGTTGTTTTTTTAACTATATTTCTCATTTCTAATATGGACAAAACTAGTGCAGGTGACAATAGCATGTAGATATGTTGGGACTAAATTACTTCAAGTGTATAAAATAAATTAAATGAAACATGTATTTGTACTTTACTTATAATCATGCCTTACTTTGCTTACTTTACTTGTATGTATGTGTGTGTGTTTAACAGGATTAACACATAACAAGTTTT
>JACN01030631.1:0-10043 GCA_000787155.1 Scartelaos histophorus | reverse complement strand
TTGATGCGGTGTTGGAACAGTTTAAGAAGCCTAAAACTGAACCAAAATTGTCTATTTGTACTGGAAATTGGACGTCATCAACTTTCCCTTGGAGTTTTAATGCTAACTGTAGGCTCTGCTCTGTCTAAGACTTTGCTAAACTTTGATCAGAGCTTTGTTTTAACACAGTCTGACCAGAAAGAACTGATTTAGCTAATTTAACTGCAACATGCGAGCTGATTTGTGCCCTTAAACAAGACTCTTATCTTTTTGTTTAGAATTTTAGTTGATTTGTGCCCTTAAACAAGACTCTTATCTTTTTGTTTAGAATTTTAGTTTTTTTTTCTGGAGTTTTCAGATGATCTTGAGGTTACAGCACTATGGTACAGTTAAGATCTGTGGAGAGTTGTTCCGTTCACTGAGGAAATTACTGAATGTTTGAGCAATAAAAACACCCGTAATGAATAAATTCTACATGGATATGTTTAAAATTATACCAAAGTGGGAATTGGTGAGTCTGTTTTGTTTTTCTTCATTAGCATATCAATGATCTGCGCACCTGCTAATTTACCTATAAACCGCGGCACATTGTGGTGTTAATGTGAGTATTTATAGGCCTATTATTGACCATGGTGGCCTATTGTGTTCCAATGTAATGTAATGCAAAGGTATATTGTTGTATTGTTGAAATGTGAGCATGTGCACACTACAAAAACAGAATGCTAGCACCTACATTGCAATGGACCTCATTAGCCTAAGAGCTACATTGATATTTTCTTTTCCTAAAACAGGTACTGTTTATTACTACAGACCGGGGGTGCCAGGTAGGTACAATAATGACCAGGATGAGGAGCTGAAGCCCAAAAGAGCCGAGTCACATCCTCTGCTCCACAACAGCTTCTACGGTCTGGTAGGGTCTGGTCTGGTAGGGGCTGGTCTGGTAGGGTCTGGTCTGGTAGGGGCTGGTAGGGTCTGGTCTGGTAGGGTCTGGTCTGGTCTGGTAGGGTCTGGTCTGGTCTGGTAGGGGCTGGTAGGGTCTGGTCTGGTAGGGTCTGGTCTGGTCTGGTATGGTCTGGTCTGGTAGGGGCTGGTAGGGTCTGGTCTGGTAGGGTCTGGTCTGGTAGGGTCTGTTGCAGCCAGTCCACTTTCCACACACTTACACACACTCTGTTTTCCTTTATGGACTATACCTCTTCTTTCATGGACATTTTTCATTAATTATGCATTAAATAAGCTCACATCACCGTGGCGATATTACATCATGTGAAGTGAGAAATGTCACAAGCACAGTGACCTCTATCTCTGAATTTGAAGTTCTGTTCTTCATCCCACTTCTGCTTTGTGTTTATGTTGTATTGTGAGTTGCACTGTGAGTATTGTTCATACTTAAACAAGTGCACTTGATCTAAATTGATCTAACTTCATTCAACTTGACTCATTTAAGGTTAAAACCATTAGCCTAATCTTACATTTTGATCCTCATACTCTGCAGATGTATATATTGTAAATATTGGGTTGTTTGGTTATTCACTTGTTCAATATGTGGCACTAAAACTTAAAACTTAAATACTCCGTCTCTGTGTTTTTACTGGTCTCCTCCTCCCAGAGCCATGTCCTGGCCTTCTGGTCCACACACTTCTCCAGCTCCCCCTTTAGTCTGTGCCATATGCTACATAAGTACTGTATATCCACGAGTCTCAGGATGATGAAAAATTAAAACCGTTACCATAGCAAGTAACTCTTTAAAGGTCCCATATTCAGATATTTTCTCAAGCTATAATGTGTTTTGTTTTGTTGTTTGTGATACAGGAAGTGCTCCATTGTGCATTTAAACTCCACACACCTTCACTAGAATCACCTGGATCATTTCCGCCCTGGAACTGGCAATCTCCACTGAACAAAAGGTAAAAGAGCATTAACTTTACGACATCACAAGGTGAAACAGAGCGTTTGGACCTTTGGAGAGACTGACTACTAATGAAGGATTACTCAAGCGTGTGTGAATGAAACAAAACACAAATCGGGGCTTGTTTTTGATGAGGAAACAACTTTATAACATGACTTGGAGACTCCATTTTGCATAATATAGGCGCTTTAAACCAAAATATCCACTTATAAAATTATGAATATCTAAATTTTGCATAGGTCCTGAAAGCCAAAAGAATACTCAGTTAAACTTTGCTAACATTTATGAATAATTTTAATCTCTTCTTGCTGTTTTAAGACCCTCCTGCGTTCCCCTTATCGTCCTATTTGGGGCAGTTAAAAGTGTTAGCTCAGCCTGGGGGCAAAATTAAGCGGTGTTAATTCTTCGGTGCTTTAGATATTGCTTTCCAGGCTGGCTCTACATCACAACAAGCAGAACGAGGCTACTTTTCTCACCCATTGTAGCCTGCGTACGTCTCCAAGTCTCTGTATTTTGCAATTCAATTAACTTGGTTTCGATTTTATGCAACTCTAGGGTACAATAGCGGTGTCTGGATGGGCTGAAAGTTTTCCTCCGAGCTCCCAAGCTGCTCCAATTAAGGCTAATGGCTAACTTGTGTAACAGTCCCTTCCCAAATGCGGGTCTTATCTAACGCGCTAGCTGTTTTGTTTTTGGCAAAGTCATATGATACAGAGGTGCTGCGGTGAGGAGGTCCCCCGGGTGCTGCTGCGTCTGGCGTGTGGGGCCCAAGGGCGCTCTGGCGGAGAAAGGAAACATTAGGTAAAGTTATTTTTGTTGGATTTGCAGCTAATAAAGTAGGAGGTAAGTGCTTAGAGGTGATCGGACCAGCCAGAACCACACGCTTTGAGGAAACTTTATGAAGATGAAGGTCTGGAGATGTATCCTGTCGCTGCTCTATTTCAGAGGGCGTGATTGACAGGCGGCGTGACCAATCAGAGAGAGGCATGGTTTGTTTGCATCATCCCTCACCCTAAGCAAATATGGCTTCTTACACTTAAAAAAAGAGAATAAACAACATAAAGGACAGAGAAACTGAATGAATTTTTGCAGAATCAACAATCAAAGCACCAAATTCTTACATTCTATACTTAGTTCTACATGATACGAGAGGTTTGGAAAGGCAATGATTCGAGCAGAATGTAGAAGGGACTGGCCGCTCTTTGCAACTTTTCTGGTTTTAGGGTTCGCCATCTCTTTGCCTCTATGGAGATGTCTTGGAAGGTTTCACAGTAAAGCATTAAACTTACCCATTTTGCAGTTATTATTACATGTGTTTCAATTGCTCAGATATACTTTGTAAAACAGGCATTCTTACTGTGGGGAGTAACCTGTCACCAACTTGTCTTTATGGAAATAGAGAAAATAGATGGTAGGTTACAAACATACAGTGTGAATTTGTATGTTTCTTTACTTATTTGTTCAATATATTGTGTCAATCGTGGTGTCATCAAATCTGCACACTCCAAAACACAAAATCCAGCCAAGAAAAGATCACTGATTAAGAAAGTTTTATCATGATTTGAGTAAATTTCACTTGACAAGTAAAATTATCTGCCAGAGGAACAAGACTTTTGTACTTAATATGAAAATACATCTTCAAATAAGAAAATGAGAAAAACTGCAATTTTTTGCACATAAAACAAAATCTAATGTTGCTTGAATTAAGAAAGACACACTTATCCCATTGGGAGATCATTTTACTTGTCAAGTTGAATCTAGTCAAATAAAACAAAATGTTCTTTATTTAAGCCATTAGAACTCGCCAAGGTATTGTTTTTTGTTTTTTTTTTGTTTTTTTCCCCAGTGAAATGTAAGTCCCTGGTCAGACACTAGAGGGAGCTCACCATCCAAGAGGTCGACTGTCTGATAGAGATAGTATTTTTACTGAGGAGAACTTAGAAATGACCAGTATTTGCTCCAACTAAAATAAACAACAAAAATAACTTGAGTTTGAGTAAAGTTACGTACTAAAGAGGTCCTACATATAATATAGTACTATAGTATCATATAAGAGCATAGGCTATAAAACTGTAGACCCTTTCAAACCTCATGTTAAAAATTCTGGACTGGAGGCAAAATAAAGCTCACATCATATTTACAATGATTAACTGACACGCTGATCTAAATCCTAATGGTTTTATGACATTAGAACAAAGAATAAGCAACTATTTCAAGGTACTCATCTTATTGACTTTGCTTCTCTGTTTTAATGGTTTTATGACATTATAACAAAAAATAAGCAATGATTTAGAATTTTTAAGCTACAAATCTTATTTACTTGGCTAAGAAGAGTGGGAAAATACAGTTTTCTAACCCTAAAATAATATTTCGGCTTCAGAAAAAGTAGGGTGTGTGAGGATTTGTCCAGTAAATCCTCAAAATGTGGATTTTGCCTTTGTAAAAATGCTTAGCGTGGAACATAAACTCTTCTGTAAATAAACAAATAATGTAAAACAATTGTAAGTGTTTTAAAACTCTGAATCATTCACATGGATCTGAGAGGTTTTTATTTTCCAGATTGAGCTTGATTTTTCATAATTTGTGATATTCTGAAATTAATCCCAGTTTTCTCATTAAAATCACATTATGTTCCACTTCACTTTTGGCTCCAGCTGCTCCATTCCAGAATTTAGATTATTTTAGTTTACCATTTTCCAAAGGATCTACACAGTGTTTTACTTTATTTAAACATGCACTGTGTAACTTTTCTGATAGATGGTCCATCACCTGCTTCAAAATCCAACTTTCATGTTCTACAATATGGCATTTCATTAACTATCTCCATGGAGAGAAGCAGGCCACACCAACAAGCCAAATGCCAGGTCAGATCTGTGGAGAAACGGACCTGCTTACAGTAAGAATTCGTTATATTTGTTTAATGCCATATTGTGGAACATCCCAGACAAAGCAATAACATCTCTGAATGCACTTTTAAACTTGTAATTCCAAACTCCGTACATAGAAATCTGAACCAAAATGACTAAAGTATTGCAAGATATCCAAAAAAACTGAATGCCTTTGTAAAGTGCAAAGTTTTTTCTATTCCAATTCCATTTAAATTACATGAAATCATGAAGTCCTCTGTGTCTTTTGTATCAATATAAGCACCTATTTAATAACTTAACTACACTTTCAGTCTGACAGAACACCATATACAGTATATATATATGTTTTTATGGACAGGCTGTAGAGATTGTGCCAATTTCTCTGTGCCTTAATAATGAATAGACTACAGATCTGAGTGGACATGAGGGAGAGCCAGTTCTTTTATAATTATACCCAGTACATACAAAGCCCGTCTGAGCATCTGCTGTCTGTTCCTGCCAATATTAGTTATTAATAAAACCACATTCAGGTATTCAGTCCAAACTTAATTAATACCTCTGAGTTCTCTTTGATATAGTCCATTAATAATCATAATACTCCAAAGGTATGAATATATTTTACTTATCTATATTTCTGCTGAAAGACGACATTTTGAGTCACAACTGTAGCATTCAAGGGCGTTCTTTGTTTCAGTTAATCCTTTATTTTTAATACAGCAGACAAAAGGAAAAATATATATATACATGAAAAATAGAATATTGCGTAATCGTTTTGTCAAAGAAGAAGGAAGTTTTAAGTCTTTTGTTTAGTAGTAGCTGTTATTGTTGCTGCAGCAGTACTGGAAGTAGTAGTAGTTGTAGCAGTACTAGTAGAATACATACATACACACACAGTACTTGACACAATAGCAGTGGGCTAGATTTCAACTCAAGTACCTCAAAAAGTAACAATAGAAGTATTTGTAGTAGGGATGCACAGATCCGATACCGTTTTCAGATATCGGCATTGACTTAAAAATGATCTGGATTGGATATCGGCCCCAAATATCGCTTCAGACGATAACCTGGTTGAACATTTAGACAGATGTAAGAAGACACTTTATATTTGGCCCAGAGAGTCTCATAGTTATAGCTGTTCTGTTACTTGAGTGATAAATAAACTTATTCTTTTCAGTTTTATCTTATTATATTTTTGTTTTCAGGAAATTGATGATTACTGGATTTGATTATTTTTATTATCTACTGTTTTTATTAGTTCCTGTTGTCCAGAACATAATTCTTCTGTTTTCCATTGCCATATGAAGCACTTTGGAAACTATCTTGTTTACACATTATACTTATTACATATACAGTTGATTTGGGTAAATGCTGATTTTAGCCTCTCACTGATATCTGTTTATATTGAGTTTATAGTAGGACTCAACTTTTATATATCGGTCGGCCTATTTTTAGCATGTTATACCTTGTTATAAGGCTTAGACTCTTTATATTATGTCCATTTAATCCAATTTACAGACAGATAAATGTCCTAATATATGGCGCTGCATCAGTATTTATCTGTAGAGTCATTTGTCTGACGCAGTACTGCCCCTGAACCATAAAACTATAATAATGTTTCTATCTTTCTAGTTAATTACCAGGGTGCACATGTATTTAAATGGACACTCCTGAATTTTGGACATAGGGCCTCGTTTCCCAGTGAGCCAGAGTGTTGTAGACGTGTGGAGTCATTTTTAAAAATAATCCATCCAGTCCTTGTATTTGCAGAAGTCGCTGGTGCTCGGCTAACGTTTGTCAATGGTTTTTGACGAGTGTTTTGACTAAAAACAGTCTTACCCACTCCACAAAGCACCAAATCTGTTATTACCCCAGACTGTCCATGTGAACGTCTGTGTTGACAGAATATTTTTAAAAGTGAAACCAATGTTGCATTTGAAGGATTTATGTCTGAGCAGCAACAGCGAGTTCCTGATAGTGGCGGACTGATATCTAAGAAAATAGTCCCTCAAAACACGGCGATTCATGTGATGCAAGGTTAATTTTACTTCTAAAATTATTCTATCAGCCCAGGCATTTACACCGACAGTCTGGCGTAATAATAGTACCTCAGCTGCTTTGTGGAGTGGGTAAGACTGTTTTTAGTGTCAGGCTAACTATGCCCATTGACATGCACTAGCCTAGCACCAGCGACCTCTGCAAATACAAGAACTGGATGGATTATTTAAAAAAGTGACTCTACATGTTTACAACACTCTGGCTCACTAGGAAATGAGGCCCTATGTCCAAAACTCCAGAGTGTCCCTACAGGCTAAAATGTCATGCACCTACTGTCTTTAAACATGAGTGTAAAGAGACAGAATAACAGCAATTGCCACCTGAACAAATGCAATTTAAAATCCATTAGAGAGACTTAAGTTTTATAATGAATCACTAAATTTATCAGCTTTTATACCAGCTACCGGCACCTCCAATGGCTGCAAAAAATCCATATCGTTCGGGCCCTAATACATAGTATCAGAATCTGTTTCGTAACTGAAAAAGCTGGATTTCTAATTTGCAGTAATCGTAGTATCAAACGTGTTGTACTATCTATAGTGGCCGCAATCAATCTGAAACAACATCAGCAGCAGCAGAGGCTCCTATTTGCCCCGTGTAAACACAATCCCCTCTCTGCAGCCCTTTGTGTGGAAGTCAATGCCCCCATGTTTTGCAAAGGTATTAATTAGCCGCTGGCACCACCTTTAGCACCGAGCGTCTCCGGGGACCGCGACGCGATACAAACACTTTCAAAGGAGGATATCTGCTCCCAAAATTTCTTCTGGCTAGTTAGAGGAAAAACAAAATCCAACTCTAAAATGCGAGGAATATTTTGAAGCTTTTCTCTTGACGCTAAATTGTTTGTTTTTTATCAGACGGTGTCCCAATTATGCGGTCAGTAAACATCGTAATCAGAGGAGCGCGATGACGGGGTAAACGGCCTTTTCTTGCTCCTCTTTTGTCAATACGCAATTATCCTCTAGACTGCCTCTGCCTTACTGATAGCGCGAGACTTAAAATAGCTCCTTTCTGCGGTTAGAAGATGCGCATTGTTTAGTAATTGCGACAATCCAAAGAGACTTGACATATTGAACTCACATTAATGCTGTTTAAAGAGTTTAGAATAGGCATGCTTCACTGAGCTGAGGAGTTCTTCTATTGCTTTGTGTTGTCTGCGGTTTGTATCGTCCGTTTTATTGAAGGACAGAAGTGCGCGGACTAAATTGTACTTTTAAGGCTTGATTAGAAGTTGCAAGTGGACATTGTTGTGGAATAATAACTAAGCTGAAGTGGAAAGTGGCCATTTTGTTGGAACTGCCTTTAAAGTACCAAGTAAGTACTGTTAAAATATTTAAATCCAGATCCATTTTATTTCCATAGCACATTTTACAAACAAAGTAGTTTCCAAAGAGATCATAAAACAAAGACAATTGCTAAAAATTGACCAGTTTAACACAATAAAACCAGTAAAATCAAATCAAACAAAACCGTAAATAACAGTAAATTAATTAGATAAAATAAATAAAAAACACAGATGACCAACTCACGCCACAGACTAAAAGTGGGTTTAAGACGAGATTTAAAACTCTTCACTGAGGAGGCTTTTTGGATGTGGGGGGCAGAAGGTTCGAGAGTTTGGGGTCGGTCTGGTCCCCACTGGTTTTAAGTCCGGTTTAGGCATCAGGAGCTGGAGCTTGGATCAGGTCCGAGACGTATTATGGGGCCGGTCCGTTCAAAGCTTTAAAAAAACAAACAATCAAATCTTAAAACTCTAAAATGAACTGGAAAAATCGCCAAAATCGTTGCAATGTGCTCGTGTTTTTTGGTTCCAGTTAAAAGTTGCGCAACAGAATTTTGGACCAACTGTAAATGAGGAAGTGCAGGAGGCTAATGCCAGAGAAAACTGTATTACAGTCGACTAAAGCATGTGTGTGTTCAAATCATTTAAAAGATAAAAAAGGTTTAATTTTAGATAAAAGATGCAAATGATAAAAGCCAAATTTTACAACCACAAGCACATTCATTTAAAATCACTGCTAATAGTGACACCGGTTGGAGGTTTCACTGCTGTGTCATTCATACGTTTAACACACAAACCCTGCATATTTAAGCTGCGTTCTTCTCTCAAACTGGAAACACTCTGTTCTACCTTATGATGTCACGAGGTAATGTCCTACAGGAAGTGCTTCACTGTGTTTTTAAACTCCATACACCTTTATTTGGATCATTTCAGCCCTGGAATTGTCTCTTCTGACCTAAAAGTAACTTGAAAACTACCACTTCATGACATCACAAGGTGGAACGGAGCACTTTGGGCTTTGCAGATGTTAAAATACTAATAATAAATTGTTAATTATGAAAAAAAAGACAACTCCAGGTCTGTTTTTAAGGAGGTAACTGCATTTTTACATCATTTAAAGCTCAATTTTGCTTCATATTGAACCTCTAAACATTTACTTTCGTAGCTTTTAGACTTAAAAAAGCATTATGCAACTTTTCTGGTGGGGTTGGCTTCCATGGAGATGTTATTTGTAATGTTTCATAGTATAACTTTCAACTTTTCTGCAATTATGTTTGATTTATTGCTCAAAAACGCCTTTTTAAATCCATGGGCCCTCTGCTGGCAACTATAGAAATTAAATATGTGTACAATATGTGTGTTAACCTGATTTAAATGCATCTGATTTAGTATTAATACATAGAATAAATAGTGTATGAGATGTCAAACCAAAAATAGTAAGTGAAGTACAGTTTAAATGTACAAAATGTGTTGCCATGTCAGTGTTGCCATATCGAGCTGAGGTGATGATTGCACTGGAGATGTGAAGCTCGGTGATATAGAGTCATTATAGGAAATCCATGTCTCCTCAGACCACTGGATCCATGTGCACACGCCTGTATGTGTACGGCCAATAATTATAGACATTTGTCAGCAGCACGAGGCACAGATCTGATGTTTGAAGGCTCATGTCCATGTAATTATTATGCACAGAAGACACGAGTAGAAGCAGCGTGTGAGTTTGTTTTATTCGGCTTTGTGTACACGGTGAAACCACTCATCACACAAGGTTGGATGTTAAATAATCAGTGAGTGGGATACGTCTGAATAACCCGTATGTGTTAAATGCAGGTTAATGACGAGAAGAAACGTCTCAAACTTCAGCAGCTGCACTCATAACGGATCGATACACCTAGCCCCGCCCCCCTGAGGAGCCTCAGATATGAATGCTACAGGACACTGACTGATACTAGAC
>JACN01062522.1:0-12095 GCA_000787155.1 Scartelaos histophorus | reverse complement strand
ATATATTTATTTTATTATATTGTATTTTTTTGTATATTTTATTGTATATTTTATTGTGTATATTTAAAAAATAAATAAGAATAGGATCACCCCATTTGGTTCACTCAAGGGGTTTAATTGGCAGTTCCATAGTTCCATTTCCCAAAACGGCAACCCAGTTCTAACCAAAACTGCCATTTACGCTAACTAGCATGGCTACATATTCATTTTGACCCCACACAGCCAACACAAGGGTTAAACCAATCCTGCTAAAACAACATTGCATGTTAGCCTGTAGCCTCCTTTCTCCGATTGGCCAAAAAACGGGCTTCTCCGTCCTGTCAAACCGCATGTTTTTGTCTGCGTTTATCCGAACAATGCTTTTACTGTGCGCGCATTTGAATGACAGCGACTGTGCTAGCCGGCGAGCGCATGCCGGAGGAGCCCGTGTCTTAGCATGCCACGCGTCAATCAGTGCAAACATGACCAACAATGTCTAACAGTATGTCTGGGGCTATAGAGCTGGGACAATATGCTGATTGTCTGGTGTTTTTCTCTCCTCCCCCTCCCCGCGGCCCCCTCTTCCTGTGTTGATGTCCACGTTTTGACTACAATCAGGTTTTCTTCTTGATCCTTCAGTGAGCCAGGGAGCGGCGTACAGTCCCGAGGGCCAGCCCATGGGCAGTTTCGTGCTGGACGGGCAGCAGCACATGGGGATCCGACCGGCCGGTGAGTCTGGAGGAGATGGTTCAGGACGGAACAGTTTGGCACAGTTATTAACAAGCATGTGGCACCCTCAGACTGGCTATGAAAACTGGGACTGAAATGTGTGAATTGTAATATGGTTTCAAAAAAAATCATATTGTAATATTTTCAGAGGTTATGATTTGGGAAAGATTTGCAAAAGTATGACTCGGGGGACCGTTCACACCTTAGGGTAGATCATTGGACTGCAGTGATTAACAAGCATGTGGCACCATCAGACTAACTATTAAAATGATCTAAACTATGTAGAAGTTTAGACATGATTTGCAAAAATATGAGTCAGGTGACAGGTGACTGACAGGTGAGTTAACACCTTAGGGTAATTCAACGGACTGAACCATTATTAAGCATATGGCACCGCAATTATTAAAAAATAAAATGTGGTAGAAACTTTATATCGTGTTTTAAAGGTTATGTTACACAAGATTTGCAAGATTTGTAAAAATATTGTCTAACTCAGGTGACAGTTCACACCCTATTGTTGTTCAATGAGCATAACTAATAACAGATACTCATTACTGTAAAGAACTAGAGCATGTTAGTTTCAGTGTAGTTAGCTAGTTAGTGGTGAAACGTATTCTCTCCAAAACCTTTGTCCCGTTGACAGAATGAAATTTCTTTTTATAATGTTGCATTTGACAATATTTGATAGTGATTTTCATTTGCCATTAAGAAAGATTTTTGCTTCTTCTGGGAGTTCACACTTCATTGTGATCAAACATAATGATAATCACCAGTTTTGGTCATAGAATAGATAAATGAGTATCTTTTAATCCAATATTCAAATTTTGTGAGTTTAAATGTTTGTACTGAATACCAAAACAAGGATTAGGCTATAGGTGACTGCTATATTCACATAGGAAGGGCATGTGATCAAAAACATACTCCTTTTTAACAAGATATTTGTATATTTACAGGATATTAGGCTGAAATGCTTGTGTTTATAAGTTGTGGTATTGTAAGGTGTTCAAACGTATGCATAAACCTTCTGCACGAGTATCACTAATGTTTGCTTGACCTAGCTAGCCTCCCCCTTGACCCTCCATATACCGGCACACCACTTATCACCTTGTTTAGCTTTAGCATTAGCCTCCCCTGTTAGCCGCTAATCCGCGCATTAACACGTCCTTAGCCCGGCCAGACCCCCGAGCTCTCCGCTGCCTCTCCTGCTTGTTGTTCTTCCTAACCTGGGTCATGTGGGTGGAATCTATCACAAATAAACTATCTCTGCACTCGTTTTTTTCTGCTTTTTTCTATGCTGACTTCTCCCTCTTTCGTTTCTCTCCTCTTCCCAGGGCCTATGAGTGGAATGGGGATGAATATGGGAATGGATGGGCAATGGCACTACATGTAACCCCTCCCATCTTGTAAAGCAAAAAAGGCAAAGGGGGAAGTAAGTATTGGGTTCTTTTCTTGTATTTTTTTACACTTGTTGGTGGGTTGTGGGTTTAATTTTTTCTTGCATAATTTCATTTTACTTAAGCGTCAAAACGGCGTATTCTTATTCTCTGAAACTGCTTTTTAGTTCACGTTGTAGCGGTGTTCACTTGTTGACAAAATATGGAGTCATTGATTCTTTGCAGCTGATGTCATCAACATTCCCTGGGGGTGTGATACTAACTGGAGGCACTGTTCTGTCTGGAACTCTGTTACTCTTAGTTTAGCTTTGTTTTAACGCAATATGACTATAAACGACTGACTTAGCTGGGACTAGAACAGATGAGCTGATTTGTAGTGCTAAACGAGTCACTCTCAGATAACATTACACATTAGCACAAGCTAGTTAGCATTAGCCAATAGTTTTTCAGTTAGTTACTCACATCGTTTTGGTTGAACCTAACCAGGGCGATTTGAAAAATGTGTTGTTTAAGTCCATTTTGTATTTTTTCTTGAGTTTCCAGGGGGGGAAATGGTTTGCTAATGCTAATGTGTACATTGTGTCACTATAACTTTGGAAACATTTTACCATAGAAATACACATAAAAACACCCCCAGCATGTGGCACTGCAAAATATCAATAAAATCCCTACAGTTTAAAACTGAGCTCAGAATTCTCAGGCGGAATTTCCCATTTAATTGTCAGATTGTAGATTTGTTGACCTGGTTTATGGTTAATATCTCTGTAATTACTGGGTATATCCACATGAAGGAATAAGGAAGTGCAATGTCCTCTGTGTCAAGTTTATGCCATAAAATTAATATGACAAGTTTGTGGAGCCAATCCTAAACAAATAATGTTAAGGTTCAACATTTGGAGATCAGAAGTTTAGAGTTAAGGGTTAGAGTTCGATATATCTTTTAAAAACAATGATTCTCCCATAGAGTTATAATGGCCCCCTTATCAAATTCCAGAACGTAAATGCAACTATTAATGGATTCATTTGAGGAAGATCTGTGGTAAAGAAGTTATTAATGTTGAAAGATGGAAGTGGCTGCTGCGGTGGACGAACTGGTGAAAAGGGCACGTTAATTTCCGGTCTACGGGATGATTGGTTGAGCGGCAAATGAACCGGGCTGTGATTGGCTTTCACATACACAATATTTAGTATGCCGAACACTTGGTGGTCTACGGAGATGTTATTGCTTATTGGAATGATCCACAATAGGGCATTAAATGAATTAATCTTACATTTATTCCAATTCCTAAATACCTTGAAAACACGCATTCTTATTTTGAGCGGGTTCATCTCTCCACAAATGTGACCTGTAACTTCTCCTTCATGTAGATAGATGCAATTAATGCTAAACCGTGAAACGTTCAAGGCAACCCTATAACATTTCCATACAGAAAACAGACAGCAAACCATCTTTTATTGAGAATTTTAATATTTTCGCATAGCAATACAAGACTCCATCTAACCTCTTTACAATTTTAGGTCCTTTGTCTAGTTTTCATGTCAACTCTTATATATCATCATATTGCTAACGGGTTCCTTTAGCATAAATAAATAGCCAATAGACTAAACAATGGAATGTTCCGGCTTGTTTCTCTTGTGGTATAAAGTGTTGCCTGGAGATATTAGAGCGCAGTGGAATTCTTCAAAAATGATAAGTAATTGCATTAGGTCATTGTTCACACTTGAGTAGATCTGTACGGTTTTGATTGGACAATGTTGTGGAAAGTCAAGTTTAGTTAGTTCAGTGTTCAGCTTAGAGCAATGTTTACTCAAGAAACTGGAGTAGATACAACTCATTTTAAAGGAATATGTAAGAATTTTGCCGTTTTTAAAAAAATCTGCAAAAGTCTGAAAAGATATTTTTGCTGTCTAAACGGAAAATTAGTTGTGTTGTAAAATCTAAAATAATCTGAGTCTTAGTCTTGTTTGCTAATTGAGTCAAAATTTTAAAGAATTTTTATGTAATCTTCGTCATTTTGATTCTGGTAGTTTGACGAGTGAATAAGATGATTTTGGATTTTATTTTTAACCTTAAAATACCTTAATTAGCCTTAACAAAGACATGGCTAATTAAGAATGATTGAAGATTAGCTCTTAATTACATGGTTAAGAACTGGTTATGCTTCGGTTGTAGGGAGTATTATACCTCTGATGAGATAACAAGGACTGAGCTGGCAGTGTTGTTTTGTTGTTTTGATACAGCAAAGTCATCAAGTTTGACATTTTTTGCAGCCTTACTATAGAATTAATGTTCGAAATTTTTGCAATATCTCAGTTTCTTTTTCTTTTTTTCTTTTCTTTAATACTTTAGCCTTAGTAGCATTGCTCCAGTCTACCTCCCAGTTCCTTAGCAGTGGTCCAGTAGTCACCAAATGAACAGAACATTTCACAAGAGCGAATAAATCTTCTCGGGACAAATCGCGTCGGACGTGTGGCGCCGTGTAACTGTAAAACGCGACCCAACCTAGCAAAAAAACAAAAAAAAATCTTTCAAATCTTTAATTTATTTATCACAACAACGCCGGCATCACTCTCCGGTCGGACATTTAGGAGAAAAAATAACATCTCCGGGGAATGGGGGGCTGCCGGCGGAGGAATTAAGCAGGCTCCATTGAAGCGCTAAAGAAGGAGACGTGAAACTGTCCTCGGAGTGAGATAAATCTGTCCCCAGTCAAGATGGATGCCCAAATTATCTTATATGCAAAGACGGGAACACCGCACTACATTACGGGTCTGCGGAGAGATATACGAACCGGGGAGGGCTGAGCGGGTAGGGGGTAGGGGGTATGTTTTGATTATTTTGTACTAGACGGAGACGATTTAAGAGTGACTACCATGACCAAAGACACAAGAGGGAAGAGAGAAGAAGAGAGATTTATAACGTTGTTGAAATTCCAGCAGTTAAAATAGGTTTCTTCTGCACTCATTAATATGTAGAACTAGATACAGCTCGATTTGGACTTCTCACTGCGGGCCGCTTGAGTAAACGTAAAGATATGTTACTTTTTTTTCTAGTTCTTTTACTAAAATAATCTATGAAATACTTGCATGGTTATTTTAATTTTAGTATTTTTGTAGCTACACGACATTTTTTAACCTTACTCAAGTTAGCATAGAG
The DNA here is from genome assembly GCA_000787155.1 of Scartelaos histophorus. Classification (NCBI taxonomy): domain Eukaryota; kingdom Metazoa; phylum Chordata; class Actinopteri; order Gobiiformes; family Gobiidae; genus Scartelaos; species Scartelaos histophorus. The sequence goes on along the minus strand of JACN01062522.1, from coordinate 6,836 downwards.
AAGTGAGTGGAGATAGTGGATAAAGCTAATAACATTGCTATAACGTTGAGGATGCGTATTTGATTGTTAATGAAAGACTTTTTCAGATCACTAGTGTCAGATGCTTCTTATCTTTCACCCACCTCCCCAACTTTGTCTGAAATCAAGCTTATTTGCTGCATCCGTGAGGCTGCTAGCACTTCTGTCGTGGAAATTAGCTAACATAAACCTGACTTGCTTGTTTGCGAGCCATGGTCAATGCTGAAAGCTAAATTAAGCTAACACATATAGAGACACATATAGAAGTCCTTGACAACACTTAGGTTACATTTCTGACATTAAAAATAGGCCTAAGTATGTAATAAATTATGCAGTTAGCATTAGCCTACAATTACAACTTTGCTAGCGAATGCTGCATTGTTGAGTGCATTGTAGTACTTGTTTCAAAATGAATCTGATTGTGGTGGATCGTGAACAAAACTACAATTTGAGGTTGGTGTAATCATCAAATTAAAAAGGCTGCAATTATTTGGTAATGGAAAGTCCCAAACAAAATGTCTTTGTATTGAAAAATCTTGTTGTACCTGTAGTTCAGACCGCTACATACTTTACTTATTAGTTAATGAGTTCATATTTCAGTCTTCTGTCAAATGTTAACACTACAGGAGTTGTTTACAATTTGCACTGAACAAAACACTCTGGTCTATGTTGTAATGTTGTTTGGAGTTGTATTTTTTATTTTTTATTTTTTCATTTATGCAGGTTTAACACACAAATTCTGCGTATTTACAGTGTTTTTTCTTTCTCTCAAACTGAAAACACTCTGTTCCACCTTGTGATGTCATTTGGCCATACAGGAAGTGCTCCATTGTATTTTGTTTTTAAACTCCAGACACCTTCAATAAAATCATTTCGATTTTTTCAGCCCTGGAATTGCCAATCTCTGTTGAACTAAAGGTAAACGGTAAATTGAAAATTGCCACTTCATGACATCATAGCGTGGAACAGAGCATTTTGAGCTTTAGAGATGTAGACAGACTAATAAACATGTGTGAATGAAAAAAAAACTCTGCAACTCTGGATATGTTTGATGAGCTCAATTGTTAAATTAGCAAACAAAGATGTCAGAGAATGAAGCAGAATAATAAAAAAAAAAAAAAAAAAAAAAAAAAAAAAATCCAACAGTTTTAAATTTTTTCCCCAAAATCATATAGCCCTATTGGTTTGGTAAGTGTAAAAAATATTCATATCCCCAGCTGGAGTCTAACATTCATGCATTTTACACTTCCATATTCTCGGATACGTAATTCCTCTTCTTGCATGTAACTGCACTCCCGGTTATGGCCCTACACACGTTTACGGCGAAATGGCCAGAGCCTGATTAAACCTGGGCATTCTACGGAGCCATACTGCTGACATTTTGAAAAATCAAGACGTATGACAACCCGGCGTGCTTTCATTTAACACCTAAACTACTATGCCCAATGAGCCACAATATAATAACACTTACCTTGATTAAAATATCCCTTTATATGTAAATGGTCGCCGGGAATTTCCGAAGGGGTCACGGAAGCAATTGGAGCAGTGGGGAAGACATTATTTCGCCCCTCTCGCTTTCTCTCCCCCTATGTCCCTCCCTTGCGTCGCTCGCCCCTTCTGTCTTCCTTAATAGCGACGTAAAAAAAAATAAAAAAGGATGGGGGAAAAAAAGGAGGATTCCGGAAGCAATGTTCCCTAAAACAGCCCCGCGTAGAGACAACATTTGCTCAGGTTGGCTAATTCTTAATATAGAGCCATATAATTCGGAGACGGTTTAATTGCGCAACGCACTTTATGCTTCATGACCAATTACATTAATAGCTTAATACAGAGGAATATGATGTGCTGCTGATTTGATTACACAGGCTCACAATATGGTATATTTGGTACTTAATTATGGACAGCCGTTGAGCAGGGGCGCCGGAGCAGAACAGGAAATGCTGCGTTCGCATTGGAGAATCCCTATTGATACTTTCGACATTCTTTGTGTGAAGCTAACCGGAGGCTCTGCTCTGTCTGAAGCTCTATTATTCAAGTTAGACTTTAACCTAAGCTCAGAATATGCTATTTTGGTGTGTAATTATGGACAGAAGTTGAGCAGGGGCACTGTAGCGGAACAGAAAATGATGTGTTCACATTGAATAATTCCTATTGATACTTTCAATATTCTTTGTGTGAAGCTAACTGAAAGCTCCACTCTGTCTGAAGCTCTATTATTCAAGTTAGATTTTACATTTTAATCTAAGCTCACAATATGCTATTTTTGAGCACAATATGCTATTTTTGGGGCGCCATAGCAGAAACAGAGTAAGCTACATTCACATTTGAGTATTCTCGTGATATTTTCAACATTCTCTGGAGGTGTGAAGCTAACTGGAGGCTACACTCTGTCTGAAGCTCTATTATTCAAGTTAGACTTTAACCTAAGCTCAGAATATGCTATTTTTGGGGCGCTGTATGAGAAACAGACAAGGTTGCATTCACTTGGAGAGGATTCTAGTGATATTTTCAACATTTTCTGGAGGTGTGAAGCTAACTGGAGGCTCTACTCTGTCTGAAGCTTCAAGTTAGAGTTTAACCTAAGCTCACAATATGCTATTTTTGGTATGTAATTATGGACTGAAGTTCTGCAGGCGCACCATAGAACAAAAAACGTTGTGTTCACATTGGAGAATCCCTATTGATACTTTCATCATTCTTTGTGTGAAGCTAACTGGAGGCTCCACTCTGTCTGAAGCTCTATTATTCAAGTTAGATTTTAATCTGAGCGCACAATATGCTATTTTTGGTACGTAATTATGGACAGCCGATGAGCATGGGCGCCGTAGCAGGAGCAGAGTAGTTTGCATTGACATTCACAGAGCATTCTAGTGATATTTTCAACATTCTCTGGGGGTGTGAAGCTAACTGGAGGCTCCACTCTGTCTGAAGCTCTATTATTCAAGTTAGATTTTAATCTGAGCTTTATTTGAACACAATCTGACCAGAAAGAGATCATTTAGTTGGAACTACAACAGAAGAGCTGATTTGTGGTGTTCACATCTCTCTCCAATAGCATTACAGGTTCAAGCTAGCTAGCATTAAATGGTAAATGGCCACATTTTTATACTGCGCTTCTCCACCTTCAGGGCACTCACAGCACTTTATATCAAGGAACCACTCACCCATTCGCACACATTTATACAGCAGTGTGCACAGACACTAGCCGGGTTAAGTGTCTTGCCCAAGGACACGTGGATCCAACCCCAAATAGGTGATTGCTGTAAGTTAATAGAAGTTAACGCAGCCGGTCTCAAACAACTAATGAAAAGGTTTATCATATGTGGATCAGAAGGTTGGAGATTTGGTTGTAGAGTAATATCATCAAATTCTATCCTTTCTGTTCTTATTGTGTTGGTTGTTTTTAGCACTCTGGTTAATAAAAGAAATTGGGGCATGTTAAAAGTGCGGATTGGCTACGGATTACAGGATTGGAGATTAGCAGATCATAATGGACAGCAACATCTGCCAGGTTTTATAACAGGATCTAAGTTATATAGAGGCAGAGTCATCATTGGTTTAGTTTATGGGCGACATATTGGAGGTTTGAAAGACTGGTGTTGGTTCATATGGACAAACAAGGAGAAATGTGGTTGGATAATAGTATAATGCCTTAAGAACTATGAAAAGTCTGGAATATTAACTCAAAAAAAGACTTCATTTTGGTTTGTAGCACCATATTTTTGGTGTTTATCAGGATGAAAAACCTTGGCGTCTTTACTGTAAGCTTGCTTGTATCTCCACAAACTTGACTTTTATCTGCACTTGTTTGTTTTGAAGTTTCTGTTTCCATGGAATCATTCAAGCGACATACCACCTCCAGAATCTTACATACTATAGCTGTAAGGAACATGCTTTTCGAATACATCTTTAGAGATTTACGCTTTAGTACAATTGCAAACTGCTTTTAGGTTAACAGAGAATAGTGTGCGTACGTGTGTTTGTGTGTGTTTTCGAAAGACTAAGTACATGTAGATAACCCACCCACAGAATGAGGACATGCAAACACGAGAATTGAACCCAGAACTTTTTTGCTATGAGCCATGTGAAAATAAACAAATTTGTCCAATGAGCGACGCTGGCACTGCATGCAAAACCACCTTGGCAACAATTTCAATTCGATATATATGGACTTATGATTTGGTTAGATTTGAATGTGCTACGCTAATGTCAGGCAGCTAGGTGACCTGCAGGGCACACATGTCAACCGTGTGTACAATTCTGATTTGAAATGCCGTGCTGAAAAAGAAACAAACTTGGATGTGTCTCTATCTACAGGTTAAGGCTCTGGAGACACAGGTTCAGATGTGTTGTAATAAATTTTCTAAGAGGAGACACTACAAGCAACTTTTCTGATTTAGTTTTGTGGTTAGTTTAGTAACTTTCACGAGGAAACAGCTAAATTGTCCACTCTGTACTGAAAGATGTAGTAATATTTAATTTAATCAATCAGTCTGACTGATTTTAAAACGTATATCAGGTTATTCATCTTGTTTTTAGATTTATTATCTACTTAGGAGACTAGAGTTTAGAGGTAGTTTATTTTAAGTAAACTTGTCAAGTAAAATTGTCTTGCTGCATGGACACTACTTCACTACTTTTAAGTCATTTTCTGATAGTTTTGATGTGTATATGACTCAAATTTGCAGTGGACATGTGACTTCTTCAATGGTCTTTTTTGAAAATGCATTTTTGGCCCACCGTCTAAGTCTAATTTTATGTGCTAATTCCAAAAAAAGAAAGAGGTGAAACTTCCTGTCAGATCTTATTTACTGTAAAGATATTAAAGATATCCAAAATCAGATTATTTAGTATCTGATATGTCAACAAAGAGAAGCAAGAAATTTAAACTTCATTCAACCTCATTTCATGTTTCTGTTTTGAACGTCCCAAGAATTTTTCAGTTGAAATGGTTGATAAGTGCCGGTCATTTGTGTGGAAAAGTTGGACAAAGCTGGACTTGGCCATAACTGAAATTTCTCCATCCAGTTTACACTAAAAGCATTCAGAGCTCCACATGTTTACATTCTCCACTCGTCAGCTCAGAAACGGCCCAAACGCCACAAAAATCCTAAAATTTACGACGCAGTGAAGCAGTATAAACATCCCCTTAGAAAATGGTCCTGCTTTCAACCAATGATCCTGCTCATTCATCTTAGCGTGGGCCTTCCCTCTCTTTCTCCTCCCTCTCTCTCTTCTCTCTATCTCTTTCTCTTGTTTGGTCTTTTCTCTCTCTCTATCCCTCTCTTCACTCTCTTTCCTCTCTATCTTTTTCTCATCTCTTCACTTTCTCTTCTCTTTCTTTTCATTCTTTCTCTCCTCTCTGTAGTTTTTTTCTCCTCTTTTCACTCTCTCCTCTCTGTCTCCTTTCCTTACTCTCTCTCTCTCTGCTCTTTTTTTCTAGCTCTTTCTCTCTTCTCTCTTTATCCCTCTTCTCTCTGTCTCTTCCTCTCTTTTTGTCTTTTCTCTCTTTTTGTCTCTCTCCTCTCTTCACTCTCTTTCTCCTCTCTTCATTCACTTTCTTTTTTCTCCTCTCTTTCTCTCCTCTCTTCTTTATTTTAAGTAAACTTGTCAAGTAAAATTGTCTTGCTGCATGGACACTACTTCACTACTTTTAAGTCATTTTCTGATAGTTTTGATGTGTATATGACTCAAATTTGCAGTGGACATGTGACTTCTTCAATGGTCTTTTTTGAAAATGCATTTTTGGCCCACCGTCTAAGTCTAATTTTATGTGCTAATTCCAAAAAAAGAAAGAGGTGAAACTTCCTGTCAGATCTTATTTACTGTAAAGATATTAAAGATATCCAAAATCAGATTATTTAGTATCTGATATGTCAACAAAGAGAAGCAAGAAATTTAAACTTCATTCAACCTCATTTCATGTTTCTGTTTTGAACGTCCCAAGAATTTTTCAGTTGAAATGGTTGATAAGTGCCGGTCATTTGTGTGGAAAAGTTGGACAAAGCTGGACTTGGCCATAACTGAAATTTCTCCATCCAGTTTACACTAAAAGCATTCAGAGCTCCACATGTTTACATTCTCCACTCGTCAGCTCAGAAACGGCCCAAACGCCACAAAAATCCTAAAATTTACGACGCAGTGAAGCAGTATAAACATCCCCTTAGAAAATGGTCCTGCTTTCAACCAATGATCCTGCTCATTCATCTTAGCGTGGGCCTTCCCTCTCTTTCTCCTCCCTCTCTCTCTTCTCTCTATCTCTTTCTCTTGTTTGGTCTTTTCTCTCTCTCTATCCCTCTCTTCACTCTCTTTCCTCTCTATCTTTTTCTCATCTCTTCACTTTCTCTTCTCTTTCTTTTCATTCTTTCTCTCCTCTGTAGTTTTTTCTCCTCTTTTCACTCTCTCCTCTCTGCCTCCTTTCCTTACTCTCTCTCTCTCTGCTCTTTTTTTCTAGCTCTTTCTCTCTTCTCTCTTTATCCCTCTTCTCTCTGTCTCTTCCTCTCTTTTTGTCTTTTCTCTCTTTTTGTCTCTCTCCTCTCTTCACTCTCTTTCTCCTCTCTTCATTCACTTTCTTTTTTCTCCTCTCTTTCTCTCCTCTCTTCACTCTCTCCTCTGTCTTTTTCTCTTCTCTTTCTCCTCTCTTTGTCTTCCCTCTTCACTCTCTTTTCTCCATCTTTTCACTCTCTATTTTTCTCCTCTTTCTTTGTCTATCTTCATTTCTCTCTCTCCACTTTCTCCTCTATCTCTTTCTCTCTATCCCTCTCTCCTCTCCTCACTCTCTCTTTCTCTTCTTTTTCTCCTCTTTTCACTCTCTCCTC
>KN497125.1:7703-30368 GCA_000787155.1 Scartelaos histophorus | reverse complement strand
TACAATACAATACAATACAATATAAAACTTCAAATCAGAGAAAGCATCCCTTATGTTATTCTAACTTCTGTGGGACAAGACAGCTCAAATAACCCAGGCTTGGACTGGTTCAGATCTGTCCTCAGTGATTGCCTAGATTACCATGATCCCATGATGATACTTTTACTGAAGAAAAAGTTGCAGAATGAATCACTTTGAACATCTTAAGTCCTCCTCTGCCTCTTATTGTCCCAGAGCTTAGAGGAAACCCTGCTAATATCTCCACTTTGCCCTCTCAATCTGATCTGAGGTCTGCAGAAGAACCCTGCTCCTCACTCAGCCCTACCAGAGCTCAGTGGGGGGGAGGAGCCAGAGCTGAAAATTCCAAAGCAGATCCCACCCCTTTCATCCCTTCCAACCAATCACCACGGGCTTCTCCACACAGCCTCCTCTCCCATTGCTCCGGCGCTTCCTCCTCCCGGCCAATCAGCTCCCTCCGTGGCTGCTGACATCACAAACTAGCCTGTTCCCTCCAGCGGCAGAGAGCTTCATTTTCTGCCCTGCTTTTGTGCTAAAATGGAGGCTGGCCTCTCGCCCTGAGTGGATCGCCTTCCTGGTTACAGATTTAGATGTTGACATGCAATAAGCTCGGAGACAGGATGGTCATGGACGCACCCAATTCCAACGGGCCTTTTCAGCCGGTGGCCCTTATGCACTTCAGAGGTAAGTGCACACAAATGATCCTTCCTGTATTGTCCAAGGGAGCAGAGGAGCAGGGCTTTGGGCTTCTCTGCTCCCGTTTTCCTCACACTGTTTGGGTTAATGTATTCAAGGGGTCGGTGTGGGGTTCTGCAGGAAGATGAGAGGAAGAGAGCAGCTTGTGTTTGGTAGTGAGGGCTGTATGTGCAGAGCAGTGAAGCTACATAAAAATCAGGTTTTACTAGCTAGCTGCTGTGCGCCCATCCCCCCGCCAAGCTTGTGATGTCAAAGGAAGTGAGGTCATTGCACAGGGAAGGCTCTGCTTGGTGTTTTCTACGTTTCGCTTAGATTTGTTTACTAATCTTGATGTGTTTTGGGGTGCCGGATGACCGTAAAAATGTAAAATAAGGGAAGTTTACTCTGGTATTTAAGGCGAAACACGGCATCTGCACGCTTAATACTGGTCTAATCCAATTGGAAGGATGTGACTATGCTTTGCACTGAATCCTCTATTATCTAAGAACAGGTTTGAGAATAAAAGAAGGTTCATTGAGGCTTTTCTCCAAACTTTACACTTGTGTTTAGTGTTGTCTCAGCTGACAACCTCCCTGAACCAGCCCAGATTTAGAAGTTTAGTCCTGGTTTGGAACTAGCTTGACCCAATCTGCAGTATTTTATTTGTATTAATTCATCTGTAATTGTATTAAATGTATTGGGTGAAGAGTACATTATAATCATGCTCTGAGAAACCTTTCCTTTATAATGCAACTGTGGAATATGTTATGTATTCACGGGTACAGTGCATATGACCACCCGGGAGCTCAATACTGACTACTGTTTTAAGTTCAAAAAGCACAATTAAAACTTAAGATTTAATGAAATGTTTCAAAAAGAGATTTAAAATAAAGATCTTGTGCTCTTTAAAATGAAGATTCCGTTATCATGTAGCTGATCAGTCCTGTTCAAGCTTTTAAAGTTTTCTGAGCAAACTATCAAACTTTACCACGATAAGAATCTTTGAGAAATTTACCTCCAGAACGAGAGGCTGGACGGTCACTGTTCGCTCCTATAATATGACATAAAGTTCACCAGTTTTTGATTTTCACTACTTCATTAAGGCTCAAAGCATATGCAGTGAGTTCTTTATACTACAAATATATTGATCTAGAGATACCTAATTAATATATTGATGAGATCCTTGGGTACTTTTTGCAAAAGTTGCGTGAAATTCAAACTCAGCGGAGTAAATCATTCTATTCTTTACTTGTTCAAGAAGAAGGGTGAAGACGGACACATTTTATAAGAATCAAAAGAAATTGATTAAAAAAATACAGTGATTGGAACATGGCTTGTTTAAATATAAGTCTTCTCATTTTGGGCTCTGTGAGTAAGGAAAAAGAAGGAAAACTACCATTCGGGTCATATATGTGCAGTAGTTCCTTTTATAAATGTTATAAATGTTATAATGTTATATTATGGATATGCATTTGCTGACAGAACACATTAAACATGACTTATTTTACTATACTTATTATTACTATATTTTGTTCGTCCATTGTTTTGTTTTGTAAATATGGCAAATAATAATCACACTAGTTTATTGATGCAGTTTTCTGTTATGTCAGTTCTGTTTTTTCCAAATATAGAATCCCTTTTAATATATTAAAATATTTTGAGTCTCTGTCCCACCTCCTCCATTGCCATTCCAGTACGATCCGAAAGACGTCCTCAGAATGTTCAGGAGGTTTGGGAGCACTTCCACGCAGCCTCCTTTGTGTGTGTGTGTGTGTGTGTTTGTGTATACGTGTGAAAGCCCCATATTTACAGGCTGATCTCTGGTCCCAGCGCTCCACCGGGCCCCCGGCTCTTATCGACCCCCGTATCGAACCACGCAGCATAGAGCCTGAATGACAACGCCAATAATCAACTCCGGCTTCACTCTCTCCCTCTGTGCGGCCGCCTTTTGTATGTCTGTGTACGGCTTTTCTTTTTACATTTTGGGTCTAAAAGTGGGTCGTTTTTTTTTTACAGTATATTCACCCTTTTATCTGCATTCAATCGAAATTGTTTTAGATTTTATAATGGCAAAAAAAAATAGTCTTCGAAAGGACGGGCTCTGCAGGTGCGCTCTAATTTTATCCTATAGTGACATAGATGTTTCTCTCAGTTTGAAAAAAAAAAAAGGTTGTTGCTGTGGCTAAGCTGGAAAGCATGTCCCCCCTAACTAGAAGGATGGTGGTTCAATATCTGCTGCGAGTGCATAACATAAAGGGCTGGACAGATTAAGAAAACATGATATTTGATAACTGTTGTGAGCATAAAGCAAAACCTTAAACATTTAGTTAAATTGAAACCAAAAAAGCATGAGAAAGTAGGACATAACGCAATCATTAACTTTGCTATATATTGATTTTCTTGTGATTATTCCATTTGGCAGTTTTATAGATATTTTGGTGAGTGCGCAGTTGTGCCATTGAGCAAAACACTTCATTTACCTTGCCCTTCCTGTACGCATTATTTCTCCTTTATAAATATATTGAATAGTTTAAGGATTGGCCATTCACCCAAGTGGCCTCAGTCTACAGTCTCCGCGTCTCTTTCTCCCTCAATGAAATAATGAATGAACCAAATCTAATTCTGTGGAACGCATGTGTCAGCAATAAAACCGCCGGCCTATTATCAGGGCAGACGGATCTTCATAGACTCTGCAACGAAATCAAAATATGTTTCGGATTATACCAGGCGAGCACAGGTTTTGTAAATTCATGTGTTTCTGATGAAGTGAATACAAGGCACAAAGTTCTCATAACGGCGCGTTTAGAGAGGCTTATAAAATTCTTGTTCTCTCTGGAAGCTAAATGGATTTGTTATGTCATCCAAGACAATCATTATACGTTTAGCTTTCCTTGAATTTGTAGCTTGGAACTTAGAAATTAGTTAATTAGCTTAGTTACTTAGTCAGTTGTGTTTTTAAAGGTTTGATGTGTGATTAATAGAAGTGAATAGAAGTGGCTTGTAGTGTTGGTGATGATTTTATTGTAGTTTTTAGATGTTTTTTTTTTTTTTAAAGAACTGTACTGTAATAGTTTTCAGACACCGTACTTTTATTCCTTCTTGAGCAATATATTTTACAGTGCAACAGTACACTTACTTGAGTAAAAGTTTTACTCTTTTCATTGTGAGTAAGTCGAGCTTTATGTTGAATTATTTGCTCATTTATTTCTGGAACTTGTCAGGTGTATAATTACAATACCTGATTTTGTGCTTGTTTAATGTTTTTTTCCTTCAAATTGCATTAAGCTGAATGTCTAGACAGTCACTCTTACTTTTTTACTCTTACTTGAGTTATTTCTGTGTATGACACTACTTTGTACCTGAGTAATATTATCTTTTGAAGTAACTGTACTCTTGGGTAGAGTTTTTGGGACGTTCAGAGTGCACATGAGAATGAGCTGAGGGTTCAAATCTTACAGGCCGGATGAATGTAGTCGGACTAGTTTCAACATAAGCATGAGCGTACTGTACGTGAACAAAAGCTATGGCTTGTTTTGATTCAGTCGAAAGTTACAAGAAGTACACGCAACACATTTGAAATGACAGTAGCACTTTTAAACTGTCTGTTCACAGTGAGAGAAGTGAAGCAGAGTTTAACCTCAAAGAATTCTGTGGTTGAGCAGTTACAGAAGTCATGTTTAGTGGGATTAATAAAGGGTTGCAGGTTTGAATCTCGCTCCTGTGACCATACTGTAACATGTAATTGTGTCCTGGAGCAAAAGGCTTTCCTCATATTGCCTTTTCCACTCACAGCATATCTCGTTAAAATGTTACGGTTCTGTATTGTATAGTATAGAATGATCAGGACCATTTGAGTATTCATGAGTTTCAGCGTCTTGTTCTATGATGACTTTTTGAGGATAGTTGACCATTATAAAGATAATTTATTTTGAATTCTTAATTGCTATGAGAACAGTCTTAACTTTTTGAAACCTGTGAGTAGCTCTTGAAAGCAGATGCTGCGTGTTTCTCCTTCGAGCTGGTTTTTATGGGTCAGTTTACATGTAATTGTTATCAGAAGGTTATTGATAATATTATGGAGATATTACGTGATATCAGCCAGTGCCATATTGGAGAGGTTTTGTTTATCAGATAAGTTTTATTTGCATAAAATAAAGCTGTCTTGGTTTTTGTCTGTACTCCTTTAGGTCTTCCACTTTTTCAGAAAATGGATTCCAATAACTTTAAACCATGTTAGAAAGTTGTTACCGCCTCAAAAACATACCTGGAGTTGTTCTGTTCCATTCAGACATTTCTGAGTAACTGCAGCTTCAAAGCTCAAAATGCTTTGTTCCACCTTCTGATGTCATGAAGCAGCAGTTTTCTAGTAAGTTAACGGCAACTTTTACCTTTTTAGTTGAGAAGAGATCGGCAATTCCAGGGCTGAAATTATTTAAATTATTCTAGAGAAGGTGTATGGAGTTTAAAAATGTAGTGGAGCACTTCCTGTATTACCACATGACATCACAAGCTGGAACATAGTGTTTTCAGTTTGAGAGAACTCGGCCTAAATATGCAGTTTTGTCTGTTAAACTGTTAAAATGTGTCAATGAATAAAACACAATAGCGGCTATGTTTGTGATGAGGAAACATTAGATCAGAAAACAGCGTCATATTTTTAAAGACAAAAAGTCATTGTTTTGTCCCTCTTCAGTCTGCCTCTGTTACACAATTAGCCTGGGATATTTTAGAATAGCACATAACGTTTAGAAAGAAGCAGCCTCTCAGACGACCTTATGTAACAGGAGGGAGCCAAAGCATCCCGCCCCCGACCTCCGACCCCTGACCCCCCCCAGCTGAGGCGAAGGCATGTGGCGCTGTAGGCTTTAGCTCGGATCAGAGCCTGGATCTGACACGAACCCTTATTTATCTGGTGGAAGAAACTAAACTGTGTCAGCCGTGATTTTACTGTAGGTTTGTACGAAGTAGAAGTGAACCAGTGACATGCTGAAAAATGCATAATTAATGAAGAATTATCCATAATGCATTGTCCGTTTATTGTTTTGTTATTGTATCAAAGGAAGGGCATCTGACACTGAATGTGCAGTACAGTGGTGGGATTTAATGACAAAGAAAAGGTCAAAAGTATCTAAAATCAAATACTAATTGATACTAAAACTAGTATTAAAGGATGCAAGACACACTGGAATCAAACTTTCCTGAATAGCTTTAGAACAGGGGTCTCCAGCCTTTTTTCCTCCAGTGAGCTACTTTTACTAACCGAAAATGAGTGTTACTGTGTTTTTGTGGTCACAAGAAATTGACTAAATATAAGAGCCATGGCAAGCCTTAGATAGGGTACTGTTAAACGCCTGTAAAACTTAAAGCATTTCTTAGTGGACAAAGTTGGGAATCCAAATTATTATTTACAATGGTATTTAATCAAGCAAATTTTGCTTATTGAGCGCAATATGTATAATTCAGAAATCCTTTGGCGAGCAACTTGGAAGAGCTACAGGTTGAAGACTCCTACTTTAGATGATCTTGAGCTGTATCAGAACAAGTATCTGACCCATGGGCCACTATGGAACCTACTGAGGGATCACAAATATAAGAACATGTAGTAATATAAAAGAAAGTGCTACGGTTTAAATGTTGAAAATCACTTTATATTGTCTAAAGAAAGAATCTTTTTTTATGAGTTTGAAATGTTAGTATTGTGGCACCAAATCTAATATCATCATTTATCACAACACTTTACTGTTTATTAGAATTTGCTGTATACTTTCCAAAGATGACGCCTCAGTTCCACAGTGCACACGTCCACTCTAGTGTTTTATGTGTGGTTGGGGTTAAACCAGTACATGTGTGGGCATCAGAGGGGAACACACAGAACAATCAATACAAAGGGATATCCAGCTCCTGCCTGCAGCGCTCTGCTCCTGATGTAACAGGACTGGGATTAAAAGCCTATAGATGTTTTTAAATAGACTTGATTGCCACAAACATTGTACTTTCAGTTGGCACAATGGTTACATACTAAAATGTGATGTTTCCATGTGTGTTTATATTTGTTTTGTTTTGGGTTTTTTGCCATCTTCAACCATCATCTATAGCAGCTGTTCCCAAAGTCTGCAGAGGCATGGGCCGCCTATTTATGCGAAGATAAATCCCCCTAAAAATAATGCATTCTAAGGCTCACTAACGGAAATAAAGTCATAGTTAAGTTTCCAAATTAACTTCTCCCTTTTGTAGAAATTTTGACAATATATGGTACTTTTTATGATGACTGTGTAAACATGAAGCCACCCGTTTATCTTCATTGTTTTTCTGTTTACCGTATAATTAGACAAAATATTGTCCTGACATACTAGGAAACTGCTACTATTGTACTTGGTGCTTAATCGTTTCAATAATCTGGTCCATTTCCACTGCTAGATCTATGCAAATGGACTATGTAGTGAAACTTGAGCTAATGCTAACCTAGTTTAAAGCCTTACTTACCTCTGCAGACATTATAGACGATTGCATGGGGTTATAGCATTGACTACTGACTTTGAGCCAATCGTTTTTTTAATGCAACTTCTGTCTTTGCCTTGAATGATCTATGAAAATGAAAATAAAAATAGACTTGTAATACTGTAATATGTCCTGCTTGGTAAGTTGCAGTACGCCGATATAGGAAACCAATATCCAGATCTTTAACTAAGCTTTATCTTAGCTGGAGGATTTCATCTTTTGTGCATGTATTAGGTGGATTTGTCAGTGTAATCGTAGAGAAGGAAAAAAAAAAAAAAAAAGCGCCATCTGCTCCACAGTGTCGAACTGTGCTTAAAGGGCCTGTACCTGATTTCTTTGTATTTATTTGATGCAAATTTGTACAGATATTATATAAGCTGCTCTTGATCAAAATAAGTCCGCTGTGTACTGTCTGCATCGAAATGATAAAGCGTTATATTGTCACAGAAGTGCGCCGTTAGGATGCTAGTGGCTGTTAGCATTACCGTGACAGCAAAACTCAATAAATTGTGCTTATAAACTGAAAAGCTTGGATACTCAGAATGCAACTAGTACAATTTTCACACTTTTATATTACGGATACCCTGCCTTTTTAATACGCAATACAAAACTGACACTTTGATTGAACAGAAGAACATATTATGACTCTCAAAAGTCAGTTTCGGTTGTAGAATTGTCCTCATTAGATCTCCTACAACAATTGTCATTCTATATGTTGGTGGTTTGGGCTACTCTAAACTGCTTTGTTAACCTCCTGTGATGTGGCTTCAGACTGGAGCGTGTTGTGAAAGTAGGCCATGTCTCCTCCTTGTTTGCATGCTGCAGTGTTCCTCTTCCCCTTGAACCCCGCGCTGTTCCATTCATCATAATCACTCTCTCCGCTCCGGCCTTATTTGGTTATGGGGTAATTGAAGCGCCGGAATAGAGGAGAATAGGATAGAAGAGGGGCGGCCATGTTGTTTTGTATGCACATCTGATCTATGACATTGATCCTGATTAGGTCTAGTTTGTCCACACCCTTGTTCGTGCCCCAGCCTGCAGCTATGGCTAATTATATGGTTTGAGCCGTGTGATGGCAGGCTGCTAATATCGCTCTGGGTGATATGTATTCGTGTTGCAACATCATTCATATCAAACTCATAAGCTTAGTGTTTTGGGAGTGGAATATTTATGAGTTGAACCGTGTTTTTGAGAATATGAGTGAACATTTATGCCAGATTTGCTCCAAGGTCTTTGTTTGTTGTCTCCTGAATCAGAGCCAGTAATTCACCGGAAAATATGCTCTTAATATAATAATACATCATTTCCAATCCATCAGAAATGTACCTGCAAATGTTTGTGGTTGAGGTATCACACACAGACTGTATAAAAAGTGGTCTAAGGGAGCGTTGCGTCACACACAGTGTTCAGCTCCAGTCAAATGAAGCTCACTATGGTATGGTAGAGGGAGCCGAGTGTCATATTAGGAATAGAAATGTATTTATGGACAAAAGGTGAAATAAAAACACCAGGATCATGTAGAGTGGATTAGTACAAACATTTTAAGACCAAAATGACGAGGGTCACTGCAGCAGTTTCAGAAAGGTGAGTTAGAATTTCTTGTAGTCAATTGGAAAGAGTCAGTAGAGCTGGAAGCTCTCCGTTCACTTCCTGTTTGGAACACTGTGAGTTGGCGAGTTGGCTCTCCATTTATATATACAGTCTATAGTATCACATTAAGAGTAAATGAACTGTAAAATAAATAATGCACTATGTAGGCTTGTCACAGTAATTGCTATATCAAGTTATTTAATATATGTTAATATGTTATGTTAAACATTTGGGTAGCTTTTCTTACAAGGCAGGAACCTTGTTATTTTTCTGGGGGGATAATCCTGCTTTAGCGGCATCATGTCAGTGGCATGATTTAGTTCAGACAATAATATTAATGCAATATTTGACACTTTTGAAATTGTTAATTGTGTCTATGTGACGGAGCTGCTGTCATTGCAACACAAATTTCAGATCCATGATCTGACAAAGTACTATCTAATCTAATTACTGTGACAGCTATCATTTTTCTGGTGTGTGTTTTCCACCACATGCTTGTTTCCATGGAGATTTTATCATTTGCCTTGAAAGGTTGGTTGAAATATACTTTGAAAAATAAACTAGTGAGCAGGGACGCCTCTCCATAGATGTGACTTGAAACTTGGCTGTACAGTGGAACATTCAAGGCGAACCAATAACCTCTCCATGAAGACAAGCAGGTGTCGGACCCTCTACCAGAAAGGCACAGAGTTCACCTTGAACCAAAAAGGTGTCCTGTGCTCCTGTCCCACAGATGTGTGTGAGTTTCTCTCACTGCACAAGTGTCGGCCCCCGCAGTGCTCCACTTTCAAATGTCGACTGCCAACGCAACAATCACAGACTAAAGACTCTTAACCTCTGCTGAGGCTGAAAAAAATGACCAGCCTCAATTTGTTCTCATGTATTTATTTTTTAACTTTATTGAAAGCATAAATCATTTACATATTAATTAATACAAAGTCTCTGCTTTTGCATTGATTGGAACTATGAAAAATGATTCCATTCTAACTGTAAGGAACTAAGATGGGCTTAATATTGGTGCTTATATCGGTCAATATGTTTTGTTTAAGACTTGAAATGGAAATGGAAGCTAAAGAGGGAGTGTTTAAGAACAAGATTCAGTCGTTTCTAATGGCCAGTTTTTAGCTTGGGTCTTTTTAATGGAGAGGACCACAGTCAGCTCTCAGTCAGGCAGTAGAAACATGTGTTTTATCCGTCCTTCCAAAACATCTAAGTCATCTTTACCAGTACATATAGCCAGTGTTTGCTACTTGCTGCTTGTCTTTGGTTTTCTTCATATTAAATCTTTCCTGGGCTCTTGACATGCATGTGTGAGGTAAACTGCTGAAATGAAACCACCTTTCAGATAATTTAGTGGATTGTTAGCTGTCGGTAAGTTTTCCTGTTTTACTTAACCTGGTGTAGAGCTGAACAGGCTGTGGTAACATTCCTGCGACAGCTGGGTAATAGGAAACCACGCACATATCATTACCAACGGCAGCACTTCAGCCCATCATCGCAGAGGTTAAATAAAGTTTAATCAAATCCATAAAACGCCATTGCTCATTGGAGGCACTTTATTTCTAGAAGGAATTCTGCGTCCCCATGAGAGCAGGCTGAAGCGTGCTCTGTCAGGTACAAAGGGTTTGGTACTTCTGCTTGTCTTGGTTTATTTGCACATTTTGAACACCTCTCAGATTTAGGGAGAGTTTTGTGAGATGAAAAATCTACCATTGTCATGATTATTGACACATCTAATGGAGAAAAGAAAACTAGTGGGATCCTTAATTTCTTTCAAAGCTGGAACTCTATTTTGGTTATTTCAGTTATATATGATCTTAAAGGAGCTGTATGTAGCCTGTCCTCTTAAAGGCTCTGAAACCTGGATTTACAGGACTTCCAGTGCCTATACTCTTATATATAGAGGACACATTGTTTTGTTTTTTTGTTTTTCATTTTTAATTGTTTCTATAAGGTCAGAGCTTCTTTAGGTAGTGTTGAGCATTCAGATTTTTTTAGATTTAAACTGACTGGATTTCACCATTCAACCTAAAAGAGGTAAATGAGAGACTTACTAACTTAAACTAACTTAAATGAGAGACACCTATTTAAATCCCATGTCCATTGATTTTTAATGGCAATAAATCAGCATGTTCCCTTGTGTCAGGGAACATAGATTGGTCAAGTTTATGAAAATTAAAAATCAAAATCTTACATACAGTTTTCACCAAAAATTGTTTTCCATACATTTTTTTTTATAATTACCATCATAATTATATCATAAAGAGACATTCTCCAGCTGACTGAGTTCCATCTTCTTTTGCTATGCTCCATACCTGGATGATTGAGGGATTACAGAGACAATTTATAGATTACACTTAAATCACATTGAGTGGTTTAAGTTTTCACCATGTCTTTTATATTGTGACAGGTCGGCTCATCACCATTATTTGTAAAATGGGTTGGTATGATTTCGTAATAAAAGAAGGCTTTTGTTTTCTGATCATTGTTGGAGCTTAAACCACACTAGACAGGCCACATCAATAGCATGATCTGGCAGGAATTCAGACAGAGAAAATCTTTATCCCTTTAGTTCAGTAGCAAAGAGGGAGAGAGAGGGAGGGAAGAGAGAGAGAAAGGGGGGAGAGTGACCATTCACCCAGATCCTCCTGACTTTCTCTTACCACCACTGCTCGAAAAACTACCATCACTACCCTCTGTGTCACTTTATATTTTTCCATGTTATGTTGTTTAGTAATGAATCATTTTCTTGCAAATCCAGCGACAAATCCACAAATCCACTGCTGTCTGGCCCTGGTGCTGTGCTATGTGTAAATTCTAAAACATTCTCATGGACTGGCAGGTATAAGCTCCTTGAACTGAAATGTAGTCCATTTGTTATACTACAGAGGAGAGAACTACATAGACCATGGCCTTTTGTGCCATGTCATTACAGAAACTTAAATCAGTGTGACCATTGCAGTTTGCTAATTTCATGATTGAAACTGTGATTGTGGTTCAGATTGGTGCTTAATAGTTGAGTAGCCTAATAGCATAATTGCCCGAGTCATTTCTCAAGGTTTTTGTGAAACTACAAAAATAAACTGCTGATGTCATTAGGAGGACTGGAACTGTTGACCTTTCCTTGTCCCCAGACACGAGGCAGACAAGTGCAATGATGTTGTTTCTTAATTACAAAAGCACTAGACATGATGATGGTGTTATAATTTGGTGTTTTGATCCATTCAGAGAGCAACCAAAATGTCTTTTCCTATGTCTACATTTCAATGGTTTGTCTCTGATATGAATTACTGTCTAAAACCCAACATCTTCACCCAATTCTGGAGGTTTAGAGCTTTCACATGATGTATGGCCTGTCCATATACTGAGACAGAACTTGTCTGTGTCCTCAGTACGGAGGGCAATAGTAACCCAGGTTCAGTAGTGACTGTATTATCTTTTTCAAACCAGTAAGAGCACAGGCTGCATTCCCTCTGTTAATCCTGGCTCAATCACATTTAAAGAGCCATATATTAGTGTTTAAAATTCTTCCTCTTTCTGTGTGTATCAGATGTGGCCCCGGCGGAGCAGGAGAAGCTCTTCATCCAGAAGCTGCGTCAATGCTGCGTTCTGTTTGACTTCCTGTCTGACCCGCTCAGCGACCTCAAGTGGAAGGAGGTCAAACGGGCGGCACTCAGTGAGATGGTGGAGTACATCACCCACAACCGCAACGTCATCACCGAGCCCATCTACCCTGAGGTCGTGCACATGGTCAGTATTCCCTCCCACCATTTTCTCATTAGCACAACTCTTCTAAAGGCTTCCATTTGATGTTTGTAGCCATGTAGTTCCATCATCAAAAATATACTTGTGGTGTTGCGTTTTGTTGCATTCATGTATGTCTTAAGGTGCCTCCTTCTGAGCAGTTGAAATGCTGAATTATCCCTCTTTATGTAGATTTAGGCTTCTGTGCATTTTTAAACCCTGTGCCCTACCTTTGTCACCAAGGCACACCACAACTATCTGTTAGTTATGTTGCTAATAACATGCCAAACACTCAGGGGTCTCCAACTTGTAGCTCCCCACCCCCCTCCAAGTAGCTCGCCAAAGGATTTTTGAATTATATTTATTGTACTAAATAATAAAACTTTCATGAATTAAATTTCTACCATTGTACATGTACAATTTGCATATGACTTTGTGCACTAATAATTGGGTAATGGTTTTTGTGTAGGCATCCAGCTGTTCCCCATCTAAGACTTGCCATGGCTCTTATATTTGCTACATTTCTTGCAACCGCTAAAATTAGCAGCGCTCTGGCATTTTTGCTTTGTAGCTCACCAGAAGAAAAAGGTTGGAGAAGTCTGCTCTAAATATAACCAAAGATAACCACCACTTATAATTTTTCATTTTTGATATTAATTAAAACAACCATTAATGCTATTAAAACATATTTTGAAAAATGTAACAATAAAATAATATGGGAACTACAAACCTCTCTAGTAGCTAAATAAAACTGTTGATTCTGTTTGATGGACCATACTGATCAAATCCACAGTCTGGGGTGTGGATTGCTACATTAGCATAATATAAATCCACAGAGAAGTACCACTTCACTCCATGTGTGTGCAGCAAATGTTAGAGAGAAAGAATGATTTCACCCAAACACCGCACGATTTC
Organism: Scartelaos histophorus; assembly: GCA_000787155.1. Taxonomy (NCBI): domain Eukaryota; kingdom Metazoa; phylum Chordata; class Actinopteri; order Gobiiformes; family Gobiidae; genus Scartelaos; species Scartelaos histophorus. Next base: position 16,928 of record KN497125.1, on the reverse strand, counting down.
TTGCAATCCTGCATTAAAATATCTCTACCTGATTTATGACAAGTTAGCGAAATACATTTTACTCCTGTGCAGATATATTGTAAAAGCAGCTGTGGGGGGCAAAATGAGATTGCTGTTTGCATCTAATTATAAAAGGTTTTATAGCCGTAAGAATCAGGAAGCGTGTTGACATGTTTGGAAAGTGAGTTATAACTTTGGATCTCTCCAAACTGTACTAAATGTACTAGTTCTGTTTTACATATTTAGGACAGTAACGATCAGGTAATACAGGTAATACTGCAGTGTAAGATGCAGTGTTGATCTCTGGATAGCATTCTTCTACCTTGCTCTACCTTGTGTATCCCAGCCGGCATAAAAGCGGGATGTGTGATGGGCCACCTGCAGCGTCCCATGATCAGCCCAGCAGGACTCACTCACAGCTCAGTCACATGGAGAGAGATGGAACAGAACACACTCACATCGCTGTAGACTCAAGTCCTCAGGCCCACACACAGCACAAACTCAACTTTACATCACTATTTTTACCAAGCCCACATTATAGCCTGGAGACCAAACTTTCCCAAATCAAAGAAACTGTCCATTATATTTTCCTCACTAAGTCTGAGGAGTGTCTGGACTTTAACATTTGCACTGTATTTCAATATGAACTGACAGTTATTTAAATATTTAAGTTGGGTGTATTGAAATGGATGTTTTGTATCAATTTATGATTTTGGCTCTTGCTGTTTCAGTTTGCAGTGAACATGTTCCGGACCCTCCCGCCTTCGTCCAACCCCACCGGAGCAGAGTTTGACCCCGAGGAGGATGAGCCCACGCTGGAGGCTGCATGGCCACATCTCCAGGTGACTGACTACTATTAGCAATGCATTCTGATCTATTATAAACTAGAAAAAGCAGTGGTACAGACTAGAAGTGGGCAGATTATTGACAATATTGTGAATGTTTTGTGATTATCAAATATATTTTTAGAATAGAAAATTGGCAAAAGACCAGTTTAAAGAGGAAAAAAATTGAATAATAAATTAAAAAATAGAAATAAGGGTATAAAGTGATGTTTCTCCAGATTTGTGGATAATTTTACAATAATTTGTCCTTTGTCTTAAACCACAATCAAATGCAAATTAATGCATTAATGCACCAGCAGCCTTTTGTGTGTATACGAGTTAAACATTGGATTAAAATATTTTCCCTCTTTCTTGTCTTTCAGCTCGTCTATGAATTTTTCCTTAGGTTTTTAGAATCACCCGATTTTCAACCCAACATAGCAAAGAAATATATTGACCAGAAGTTTGTTATGCAGGTGAGGACCACATGCTCTGTGTTATGTTGTTGGAGTTGTTAAACATAACACTGACTCTGTTGTGCTCTGGTCCCTGCAGCTGCTAGAACTGTTTGACAGTGAGGACCCCAGAGAGCGAGACTTCCTCAAAACCACGCTCCACCGCATCTACGGGAAGTTCCTGGGGCTGCGGGCTTACATCAGGAAACAGATCAATAATATTTTCTATAGGTGGGTCCTTTCAGCCTTCACAAAGGTCAAGCTTCCAAAAAAGGGCAGTTTTATAGTTTATTTTACATTTTTTAAAGACATTTGCATTGACATTTTATACTTTAAAAAACTTAAAACTTGAATAATGCATATGTGGAAACATGTTTTTGTGTGTTTAATTGTCTATCAGTTCTAAATGTGTCTGAATGTTTTTATTTTATATTTGGTGCCCTCTGCTGTCAACACTATGGATTGAAACCTGTTTTTTATGAAAGAATATGGCAGCACGGCTATTGTCATTATCAATCAACAACACAGACAAACTGCATACTGTTCTATTTCCACCTAATGGCCACGACTGATTTAATTAGAGCTGTACACTCGTGGTATAATTGACAGGTTTTCACATTTCCCTCGTGGTGATGGTGTCACAAATGTCAGGTTATCTGAATTTTATTCTAGAAAGTAAAAATAAAAAACTGTGTGTGTTTGTGCAGGTTTATCTATGAAACAGAGCATCACAATGGTATAGCAGAGCTGCTGGAGATACTTGGAAGGTAGGAGCTTTAGCACACACATGTGATAAGCCCCACAATGCACCACATCATATCATTTTGTCCTAATCTTGAATCTAACTTTTTCTTGCTATCTTTTGTTCAACAGTATAATTAACGGATTTGCCTTACCACTTAAAGAAGAGCACAAGATTTTTCTGTTGAAGGTTCTATTGCCCCTGCACAAAGTTAAATCACTCAGTGTCTACCATCCACAGGTAGAGTTTTTGTCTAGCAGTGTCTCATCAGTTGCACTTCTAACATTATAAACATTCTCCAAAGTGTTAGTTTGGTCTTAGACTTGGTCTTTGTAAGTATTCTGCCTTCTAATCCTGTTTACTGTGTATGTTGCAGTTGGCCTACTGCGTTGTGCAGTTTCTGGAAAAGGACAGCACTCTGACCGAGCCGGTACGTCAGATATTGCTTAAATACAAGAACCGATCAGTACATCAATTTAAATGTTATCTGCTCTATTCGATTGGTTATGGGAATCGATAAACCTTACTATTTATCCTTGCTTCACAGATAAAATTAAGACATTGACAAAACAGAGTTGCATAGCTGAAATAAATTATATGATATTAATAATTGTACTTTTATAGTATATATTGCACGCATAAGATGAGCCCTAAATGTTGTTGCATACAGGTGTAAAATGTATCATGAGGTTCTAGTAATGCAAAAACTTCACTACAGTTAGTTACAAGTTAACGTGTCATCCATTCAGGAGACAACACACGTTTATTTAGCTATAAACTCCAGAAGCCCAATGTAAGGAGCTCAGTCAGCTTTCTGGTTACATAATTTACTTAAAGTGCCTATGGTAAGTGAGACTACCAGTACTCATTTGACTAAAATACTGTTAAGATCATTATATTTAACAATTTACAAAACAAATTCTTGGGGTTCTTGGCAATATTTTTATTTCAAATTTTGCTTCCTGGTTGAAAATCAATCATCAATCATTTGATAAATCATATTCTAAGAAAACAACTTTATTTTATTGAAATAATGTTTAAAGTCCCAGAAAAAAATGTTTCTTTTGTGTGTAAATTGTGCTTTTGGATAGAATTCTCCCTAGTGCAATCTCTAAAATAAAACTCTCTGCTTCCTTTTATTTTCATACATTTTTAATAAACCTTTGTTCATAAATTGCTTCTTGATTTGTGTTAAATTATAATGAATATGTCCAACAGGTATTATCTCACCAAATAATGTAAAAATACACACTTTACTTGATATACATTTGTTTATTTAGTTCTTAGAGAGAGTTGAATATGTCATCTGGGGATAGAGATCTGTAGATCACAAATATAAAATGAATACAACAGAATATATACAAGTTCTATCACTAATCCCCCCTGTATTCCCTTTCCTTTCGTGTGTCCCTGCTTGTGTTTGCCCCGAGCAGGTGGTCATGGCCCTGCTAAAGTACTGGCCTAAGACCCACAGTCCCAAAGAGGTGATGTTCCTGAATGAGCTGGAGGAGATTCTGGATGTGATCGAGCCCTCAGAGTTTGTGAAGGTCCAGGAGCCACTCTTCAGACAACTGGCCAAGTGTGTGTCCAGTCCGCACTTCCAGGTACCTGCCGCCTCGTGCCCTGTACACAAACCCTGCATGTTTCTGCTATGAATAGAACTGGCACAGCAATCATACTGAGCACCTTCTGATGATTGGTTAGTTATATTTGCATTTTACATTTAAAATCCTCTTGAGGCATGCTTTATTTGTGTGGTTATGAGCTATGAACTGGTGTAAATGAACAAGGAACATGAACTCATTTTGTTTTACCCTTTAGCCCAGCCCACTTAATCCTTTCAGCCACAGATATTGCACCGTGACACGCAAACAACTGTCTGGGATTGTGTTATGCATTTGTTTCCTTGTCGTCCTTCAGCCTCTGCCTGTATTTGTATTTAAATGCACCATGACAGAGAATTAAGTGTCTAGGATAGTGTCAGGCAGTTGATTTTAACAATGTTCCTGATTAGATGGAAAAAGGTGACCCTGTTATTACTTTTGTATTAGGTATTACCAAAGAAAATGCTGTGTAAAGTGTTACGGTTTGTTGTTGTTTTAGCAGCTTTTCCCTATAATGCAAAAAATAAAGGGCACTTATCATGACAAGAATAAATAAATTCAATAAGAATCAAAGAATAATGGATTCATCAGCTAAAACATTCTGTATTTGCTGCTACAGAGATGTATTGACATAAATTTAGTCTAGAATCTCAAACTAATATTTACAAAAAGGTTAATTTATTAATCCTAATATAAAAAAAACACTTATCTGATTCCATAGTCTGGGAAAATTCGAGTAGACAGTGTGCAGCTTTAGTCTGGAGAGTTTTTTATGTAATACTAGTCTATGCACATTTATCATCAGAATGGATCTTACTGATACAAGAGTCTGTGCTGATGCTTTGGTCTCTTGCAGGTGGCAGAGAGAGCCTTGTACTACTGGAACAACGAGTACATCATGAGCCTGATCAGCGACAACGCAGCCAAGATCCTGCCCATCATGTTCCCAGCACTGTATCGCAACTCCAAGACCCACTGGAACAAGTGAGGCCACACCGCACTGCCTGGGACATGAGCTAATGCACGACTCGTCAAATGAATCAAAAGGGAAAAACTGTCAGGGCATTAAAAGATAGAGTTAGCAACATTCTCAAAGGTTTTTTTGGTGGAGGATGTTTTTTTCCATGGAGATGTTACTCCTTAGTTTGGAATATTTCACAGTACGGCATCAAACATTTCTGTCTTCATGGAGACTAAACAGTTATAGGTCAGATCTGTGGAGAGGTGACCCCGCTCAGTCAGAATGTCTGTTTTATCAAGTATTTTTGAGCTCGAAAACCACCTGTAATTGAATAAATTTAAGGTAGAGGTGTTTTATGTCATACTGTGGAACATTCCAGGTAGATCTTCATATCCATAGAACCAAGAAGCTGATGATCCCCCAACCAAAAAGTTACATAGTGCACCTTTTAAATAAAGTTAACATTCATATTTACTCTCATTTGGTACTGGGTTATGCTTTTTAACTTGGCATACAGAATTGCTACTGACAAACAGTGTAATGTGATATTTTTGAGTATACAAGTGTATGTGCATATTCCTGTTCAAATATCTGACTGTGCTTTCTTCTGTCCAGGACCATCCACGGTCTGATCTACAACGCTCTGAAGCTCTTTATGGAAATGAACCAGAAGCTGTTTGACGACTGTACGCAGCAGTTCAGGGCCGAGAAAAACAAGTGAGAGCAAGATCCCCTCTGTCCCACAGCCAATGTTTAAAGTCGATGTACCTGATTTATCTCCATGTATTTGGGCAAAATTTATCATGCCCCAGTATATTGTAAAATTAGCTCTTGAGGTAAAAATGAATGAATTTTGCAACTAATTTTGGGCTCGCGTTTGTTTACAGAGAAAAAGCAAAGTCTAAAGAACGCGAGGAGGCTTGGATTAAGATCGAAAACCTTGCCAAATCTAATCCACAGGTGAGCAGTCCTCTCTTGTCTGTGTGTCTTTGTTTTTTTCAACTCTAATCAAGATCATATCAGCGCTACTGTAGAGGAAGGGAAAGACAGATGTTGGCTTTGTTAGGATGTTGCGTAATATAAGAGTGGAAAGACAGATGTTGGCTTTGTTAGGATATAAGAGCCATAACACCCTTTTAAACTGTGTATAGTCATTATTATTAAGTTTGGTCTTGAAATTAAAGTTGCGCTGTACAACTTTTGGGGTGAATGATCTGCCATCTGCTTTGTGTTTTGCTTTGCCTGGAATGTCCGCATTAACTATCTTTTATTCAATTACGAGCTCTACAGGCATTGATTTAATTACAGGCTTTTATTACTAAAGATACATGCCCTGTGGGTGTCAGCTGCTTGTCTCTATGGAGTTTAATGCCTTACTGTGGAACATTCCAGGCAAAGCAATAGTCTCACCATGGACACAAGCAGGCGGCTGCGTACTGCACTTTTGAGTATTGCTTGCTGATAAATTATAGAATGTTATGATGTGTAAACAGGGCCAGAATTAGCACGTTTTAGTATCCGTTGTAGTGTCATTTCATAAGGAAATCATGCAAACAAAAATCAATGAATTAAAAGTAATACGCCCAATATCCCATTATACCAGTTTTAAAATTGTATCTTCTCAATCAACTGTGCCTCCACAATCAATATTATAAGGTTAGAGAAGAAGTTGTGGTGATATCTGACTTTCAACCACAATTATTTGACTGAAAGTAAATGATCCAGACAATTTAAAAACCAACCAATCCCTTGTCCTGTTTAAGGGCCGTTTTAGATCCTATAGGACGTGTGTATTCACGGCTTTAGTCGGTGAATTGTGCTGGTTGGTTCTTCTTTGCATGCCACTCAAAGCTCTTCTCCACCCTCTGTTTTGTTTCCCTTTCTGTTCACATAGTTCTCTTTGTATGTTGATTCCTCTGACCTCAATAGTCCTGTAGCAATGGAGACGGATGTCCCGTTGATAGAAGATGTTCAGAGGTTAAAAAAGACAGTTGAGGAGGGCGCCACTCAGGTAAACCTGCCTTCTCTCTGTCATCTCTCACAGTATTTTAGAGCTAGATTATATGATTTGTTTATTTGTATTTTTGTTTATTCTTTTATAGTCTTATTTTTGTCTTAGACCAGACAAATTATCTAAACCAAAATGTGGCATTGGACTGAACACTGGAATCACATCCCCCCTGTGTGCTTTTGTCCTTCTATGTTCTTAGTTTAAGTAGACTATTTGTTTAATTTTATTTAAGTTACATTTCATTTTCAGCCATTTTAGTTTTGTTTTTTTTTTTAACTATTTTCATTTCATATAATTTGGAAAAAACGGCCCCAAATCTCAATTTCTGAACATTCAATACAGAATTATCTGTACCACTTTATAAAAACTACAGTGCCTTAATAAAACATTAACAAAGACTTAATTCCTAATGAACAAATAGTTTATTAAGAATGATTCAGACTCAGTAACTACTTAAATAAGAACTCCGGAGCATTATTTAAGTACTTGGTATTGGTGGCTAAGCCTGGATCACTTTTAATTAACAATTTGTTCATTGTTGAATTAAGTCTTTATTCATGCTTTACTAAGGCTAATTAAGATGTGCTTATTATAAAGTGTAACTGTATTATCTGCAGGTTCCCATTACATTTTATCTGTTGATTTATGTGTTTTGATTATTTCTATATTTTAAACATAAATCTATGTTATAATCGCCGCTTCTATACTGACAGAACATCACATCTCAGTCTCAGAGGGTTTGACTCTGAAGTGTGAGAAGAGTTTCACTTTCCATAGACATACCATCCAGTGACTCTAGTTCATACATGAGTTTACAGTTATGTGTGGAATGGAAGGGTTCATTGGGCAATATCCACTCACATTGTAACATAATGCAATACAAAGAGAAAGCCTAAAGCAGATATATTCTGCAAAATCAATGTTAACCATGTTTTAGCGGTTTCTTCTCACCATTTAATCTCTCGAAGATGTCTTTAATAAATTGCTTATTTTCATGACACCATATTCAGCTCATGTTTGTGATGACGTTTACAGCAACATTGGCTCCCATTGGGCACTGCAGTTTTTTAACTTTTAAGTGGCTGGACTAAACTTAACTAAAACTAGATGAATAGAATGATTTTAAAATGTGCAAATGATAACATAATGATACACTGATGTCATAAATTATATATAGTACACACAAGCACAATATGTCTTCTTTAAAGGGCCTATTTTACACTACTTTCTGATTTATGTTATAATGTTTCCTCTTCATGCGCCTATTTGGAGTTGTGTTGTTTCATTCACACGTTTAACACACAGTTAGTTCTTTTTTCAAACAGAAAACACTCTGTTCCACCTTGTGAAGTTATGTGGTGATACAGGAAGGGTTCCACCATGTTCTTAAACTTCACAAAGGTTTTTCTTCATTTACTAGTAAACTGCTGCTTCATGACATCACAATATGGAGCAGATAATTTTGAGCAGACCATTAATAAAATATTACTCAAACATGTGTGCATGAAACAGAACGCAATTCTGGATACGTTTTTGATGGTGGAACGACATTGTAACATGGCTTAAAGCTCACAAGAGTCAGTTTTATGTGATATATGTGCACTCAAACCCCCTTGGAAGTTTGTAATTATCAGGTTTGTTACATGCTAAACCTGATTGTGTTTGTCTGGTGTGCTCAGTTGCAGCTGGAGCAGAGGAAAGAGCGGCCCATGGTGCGGCGTAAGTCCGAGCTGCCTCAGGATATCTACACCACAAAAGCCTTGGAGTCCCACCGCAGAGCTGAAGAAATGCTGACCACCCACGACGGACTCTAGGTGGCACTGTCTCCGTGTTCGACGCCCCTCCTCTCATGCCCGACAGCCATGAACTCTGTGTGTCGCCATGGTTACGCCGTGACGGTGGCCTGGCTCCGCCCTCCTTAGTTCGTTTCATTCCTGCAGTTTGGACCCCTTACTCAGACTTTCTCAGGTTTTTTTCTGTTGGAGAGGAGGCTCGTGTTGGTCGTTTAGCCCTTGCCATTTTCACTGTGTTGTTTGCTCCGATGTTTTCCTCTGAGGGGCACTGTTTACCCGACAGTAGGGTCCTGGCAACTGGAGAGCTTTAGTTTTTTAAAAGAACATTTGGAACAGTGTAGTGTGCATACCAGACCAGGGGGTGACAGTGATTTTTCTATAGCACAATAGTGTATGCTCAGAATAAGCTCCTGATACACTTGAGGGCCTTTTATAAGTGGATACCTGAATGCTGAGAACTGGTGCATTGTTTTATTAGTAACTCCTCACTAGGGTTGTAAGTACTTATTATGTAATAAATAAAATAATTTAAATTAGTGTGTATATTTATACTAAATTAAGCCATTTGGATCAAAGTGGCTGATTAATAATTGTGTAATTAACCGTTTGCTGAAAAAGCTGCTGTAAAGTGGGCTGCTCCACTATGAAATAATGAACAGAAAATTTCAGAATTTTGTTGTGTGGGGAGATCCAGAAAATATGACACTATTATCACTAAATTAACAAAATATTTTAGTGGACCTATTGTCGTGTAAACAGTTTTTCTTTTTCTAAAACGTTACTGTAAATGTGGAACTTCGGAAAAAACATGCGGCGAGTTCCATCATCATTCCTG